>CAUYON010079866.1:0-10395 GCA_963573935.1 Arctocebus calabarensis
TACACAGCTATAGCTATAATTTAATTTAAAAAAAAATATGCACTTAAAAAACGTTTGTTGAGGGCGGCACCTGTGGCTCAAAGGAGTAGGGCGCCGGCCCCATATGCCGGAGGTAGTGGGTTCAAACCCAGCCCTGGTCAAAACTGCAAAAAAAAAAAAAAAAAAAGGGTGGGCTCGGCGCCTGTGGCTCAGCGGGCTAAGGTGCCAGCCATGTAAGCCTGAGCTGGCGGGTTCGAATCCAGCCTGGGCCCGCCAACCAACAATGACGGCTGCAACCCAAACAAAAATAGCCGGGCGTTGTGGCGGGTGCCCGTAGTCCCAGCTACTTGGGAGGCAGAGGCAGGAGACTCGCTTGAGCCCAGGAATTGGAAGTTGCTGTGAGCTGTAATGCCATGACTCTACCCAGGGTGACAGCTTGAGGCTCTGTCTCCAAAAAAAAAAAAAGTTTGATAGATTGTATGTAGCTCTGAGAGTGAAGAATCAATTCCTAAAATAGACAATAGAGACTCACTGGCTAGTTCTTCCACCAAACAGGTGAAAGGGCTTTTTTGAGGAATCTACCAAGTGCCCTCAAATCCCATTTACCTGAGTTTCATCTGACCTCCTACCTAAACCACTATGTTGACTCACAAGAGTTTCAACTTTGATTCTTCAGCCCAACCCTAGGGTTAATGAGCATGATGAACAGAGAAGAGATACCAAAAAGGGGAGTGTGTGTAAGAGTATGTGTGTGTGTATGTGAGTGTAGGGGGATAAGCGCTGGGAAGGAGGCCAAGATCCCAAGTTATGGCCCTGAACTGACTTGCTTCCAGTTCCCTCAAGACATGCCCATGGTGGGGAGGAGCTGATGAGGAGCATTACCTTGATGAGGGGGAGAGGAATGCCTGTGAGAGCAGAGGCATCCATGAATTTCTTGAGGTCTTGGTGCAGAAATTCAAAAACCAAGTAGAGTTTATTTTCTGTGTGGATGACATCCAGCAGCCTAGGGAAGGGAAGGTCAGGGAAATGAGTGGAGGAAAGAGACATTCCCACAGTATACAGACACTACTTATCCTCCTTTCCTATCAGATCACCTCCCAGACACACACTTACTTGACAATATTAGGATGGTTAAGCTCCTTAAGCAGTGAGATTTCTCGAATAGCAGTACTGGGTACACCCTCTGTCTCACTTGGAGAGGTTGGGAAAGAAGAGATGAAAATATGGTTACAAATATTCCTTCTCCCCAAGCCCAGTCATTCTTTCCCATTCAAAGAGACACCATCCTACCACCCTCTAGGAAAGTGAGAGAAGAGAAAGGGTGCTGCTTTAAAGAGTTAATTGTGGGGTAATCAGGTTGTGACTTTTAGAGACATTAAGGTCTTTCTTTATTTCCAGTTTTTCCAGAGGTTAGGTAAGTAAAGTCACCAGGTGAAGGTGAAGCAGAGAGCTGGTAATAGAGAAGAAATGTGGGAGTAGCACCTAGCCTCCCCAGAGGGGCCAGTGAGGTTTAACTGCCATTTTCTTGAAAGAGAGAATTCTAAGATGAGGGTGGGGTTGGAGCAGTGAAGAGGGCTCTTTATTCAGAAAGGTGCTCTTCGCAAGTTCCCCCATAAACTAACTCCATGGAGAATCCTGGACTCCCCATCTCCGAGGCCTCCTTTCTCTTCCTGAGTCTCTCTGGCTGTACATTTAGGGGCATCATCCGGCTTAGGTCGGGAAGAAAGTTTTCCATGGATTCTACAGCACTCTATACTCTCCCTAGAGAAACCTCTAGTGTCCCCTAACCCACCCCTCCACTTCAAAAGACGTCCCTCCCTGCTCTCTTCCGGTCCCTGGACTGCCACCCGCCAGTTGGTGTCGAGGGACGGTCAAGAAGCTTCCCAGTTAAGAGTCCTGGGTACAGAGGCCACTCACGTGTCCAGGCGGATTTTCTTAAGCGCCACTACTTCTCCTGTTAACTTGTTTCTGGCCTTATACACAACTCCGTACGTGCCCTCTCCGATCTTTTCCACCTTTTGGAAGTTCTCCATGAAGCGCAAACGAGTAGGGTCTGCCCGGCCCTGGAGCGGGGGCCTGGGAACCCTGCAGAAAATGGGCCCCGGATCTTGGGGCCCGAGAAAGAGAAAACAGGGCCTGGCACCGTGGCCCCAGGTCGCGATGGAACGCAGTGTATTTCTCGCTCTTGTCAATTTGTCCAACTTAAAACAATGTTGCCGCCTGCCCCCCTGTTCCCGACCGCCAACACAGGCCCCTCCCCTCCTTCCCGCGTTTCCCTGGCCCCGCCCCCAGGCATTCCTATTGGCCAACGTCAGGTGGGGCGGGGCTAGCCTCCAGGGACTCTGCCCCGTGCAAGTTTGGTTCCGAAGGGTCAGATAAGTTTCTTCCTCTGCGGGCCTGCGGAACACTTTTTTTCAAATGTCTGCTTTGGGTTCGAGTTTCCTAGCTATGTCTCTAGACTTAAAGGATTCTGTCCTCTCTATCTCGCTCTTTTAACCACCCCTGGGAAAAATGTGTACCGACCTAAGATTAAATTCCACCCGGCCCAGGGCTGGGCGGGGTGGCTCACGCCTGTAATCCTATCACTTTGGGAGGCCGAGGTGGGCAGATCGCCTGAGCTCACGAGTTAGAAACTGGTCTGAGTTAGAAACTGGTCTGAGCTAGAGCGAGACACCATCTCTAAATAGCCAGGCGTTGTGCTGGGCGTTGTGGCGGGTGCCTGTCGTCCCAGCCACTCGGGAGGTTGAGGCAAGAGAATCTTTTGAGCCCAAGAGTTTGAGGTTGCTGTGAGCTGTGAAGCCATCGCACTCTTATCGAGGACAACAAAGAGACTGTCTCAAAAAAAAAGTTGTTAGCTCTGGTTTAGCGCCCGTTGCACAATGGTTACGGCGCCAGCCACCTACACTGAAGTTGGCAGGTTCGAACCCGACCCTGGCCAGCTAACCAGCAATGACAACTGAACAAAAAATAGCCGTGTGTTGTGGCGGGCGCTTGTAGTCCCAGCTACTTGGGAGGCTTAGGCAAGAAAATCTCTTGAGCCCAAGAGTTAGAGGTTGCTGTGAACTATGACACCAGATCACTCTACCAGGGGCGACAAAGTAAGCCACTGTCTCAAGAAAAAAAAAAACAAAGAACAAACAAAAGAATACCATCTGGCCCAGGGAACTTTTTTTGAAAAACAAGAATCTGGGGCTCTGAGAAGTATTGCCACCGCCTTTCAGTGGGCTCTCTCGTTTTTGGATGCAGTGTTCTGTTTCTGTCCTTTTTTTTTTTGCAGTTTTTGGCCGGGGCCGGGTTTGAACCCACCCCCTCCGGTATATGGGGCCGGCATCCTACTCCTTGGAGCCACAGGTGCCGCCCTGTTTCTGTCCTTTAAATAAATTCCTGGGGCTCAAGCAGCTAAGGCACAAACCGCATACACCTGAGCTGGCGGGTTACAATCCAGCCAGGGCCTGCCAAACAACAAAGACGGCTGCAACCAAAAAATGGCCAGGCGTTGTGGCCGGCTCCTGTAGTCCCAGCTACTTGGGAGGTGGAGGCAGGAGACTCGCTTGAGCCCAGGAATTGGAGGTTGCCGTGAGCTGTGATGCCAAAGCACTCTATCCAGGGTGACAGCTTGAGGCTCTGTCTCAAAAAAAAAAAATTAAAATTAAAATTAAAAAAAAAAATAAATTCCTGTATTGATTAATTCATTCTCCCATTATGAATTGCGTATGTCTACTATGAGTTGTGTAGCAGGCTTTCTTTCAGTCAACTCTTTTCCCTGGGGATCAAGTGTGTCATGATGACAGTGACCCAGTGAAACCAGAAACTGTCATTGAGTAGTGGGATGTAAAGGAATGACCAAAGACCTGATCCCTCCTCAGTTCTCCCCCTTTCCTTTACAGCCCCTCCCAGGACTCCCCTGGAGAGAGAAGAGGGAGGGCCATGCAAATGAGCACCCCTTTCTTATATAGGGGCTGATCCCAGCCCTGTAGACCTTTGGTTGCTGGAGGGAAGGACAGGATGGATCTGGAGCTGAGAAGGTGCCTTTTCCGTTTGGCTGTGATGAGCGCTCTAGTGGCTGTGGGGAGGACAGAAGGTGAGTATGTGGAGGTGAATAGCGGTTAATCTGGTGAACACCTACTCTGGGTTTTCCTCTCTTAATGGGAGTTACTGGCAATACTTCAGGCTTCTCCCACCCATTCGATTTAGTGATGATGTGTGCACTGAGTTCGTTCCCTATATGGACATTTGGGATTGAGCCTGAAAATAATCTCATATATTTAGAGTGGCAGAAGGATAGCAGGTCTCTGGGGCACTAATTCTGTGGCCCCTTTGGTAGTGACCTGGAGCAGGGGCTCCAGAGGGTGAAGTGGGCCAGAACTATTTTACATAATGTTTCAGGCACTAGGGGTAGGGAATTTAAAGTGGGGAGTAAGGCTCGGCACCTGTGACTCAAGGGCTAAGGCGCCAGCCATGTACACCTGAGCTGGCGGGTTTGAATCCAGCCTGGGCCCGCCAAACAACAATGACGGCTGCAACCAAAAAATGGCCGGGCGTTGTGGCGGGCGCCTGTAGTCCCAGCCACTTGGGAGGTGGAGGCAAGAGACTCGCTTGAGCCCAGGAATTGGAGGTTGCTGTGAGCTGTAATGCCACAGCACTCTATCCAGGGTGACAGCTTGAGGCTCTGTCTCAAAAACAAAATAAATAAAAATAAATAAATAATAAAATAAATTTTAAAAAATAAAAAAATAAAGTGGGGAATAAGAGAATGTGGTATTGGATGAAAAGGCTAAGGAGATAACCCCTTCCCTGTTTGGGATGTAGATGGATAAACATGGCGGAGGCCTTTTGTTCTAGGGTTGGGAGAGACAGGCAGAGGGGTCTCAGCTGAGCATCACATGAAAGGGCTCTGGGGGATTGGGGCCTCGTGATAGGAGAAAGGGGCGGGAGTAGGGGGTGATGAGAGGGTCTGGAATGTCACGTGCTGCTCTAAAGAGGGAGGGTTGCAAGTGGAAAAAGATTGGGGCATCTTATGACTTTTTTTGCTCTAGTGATAGGATGCTCAAGGAGATGTTTCCAACTCCTCCCCCAGCAGAATCAACTAGGTTTACAGCACACATTAGAAATGGGGCAAGGATATATATGAAACATATACATCATATCGCAGGCCCCCTTCTCCCTCTAGAACTCACAGACTTCTAGGAACTCTTCCTTAATCTACCTCCCCTCATTAAGCTACAGTTTCAAGTTTGTTTTTTTTTTTCCTTCCTTCCTTTCTTCCTTTTTTGTAGAAAGAGTCTCTCTCTGTCTTCTTGGGTAGAGCGCTGTGGTGTCACAGCTCACAGCAACCTCAAACTCTTGGGCCCAAGTGATCCTCTTGTCTCACCTCCAGAGTAGCTGGGACTACAGGTGCCTGCCATGACACCTGGCTAGTTTTTCTATTTTTAGTGGAGACAGGGTGTCATTTTGCTCAGGCTTGTTTTGAACTCCTGAGCTCAGCCAACCCCCCTGCCTGAGCCTCCCAGAGTGCTAGGATTACACGTGTGAGCCACCGTGCCTGGCCTCAAGTCTTTTTCTTTTACTATGTTCCTTAACATATTTTGGAAACAGTCTGTTCACACTCACCCACTTGAGGCTCTTAAAAGATTGGGCTTACATTTTAGATTCTGATTTTAAAAATAAGAAGACATTTTTCTAGATGTTTATGAAATTTTATGTGGACTGGGTTTGATAATTTTGTTTAGGCTCGGCGCCTGTGGCTCAGCGGGCTAAGGGACCAGCCAAATACACCTAAGCTGGCACGTTCGAATCCAGCCCGGGCCCGCCAAAAAACAATGACAGCTGCAACCAAAAAATGGCTGGGCATTGTGACGGGTGCCTGTAGTCCCAGCTACTTGGGAGGCGGAGGTGGGAGACTCAATTGAGCCCAGGAATTGGGGGGTGCTGTGAGCAGTGATGCCACAGCACTCTACCCAGGGCGACAGCTTGAGGCTCTGTCTCAAAAAAAAAAAAAACAAACAGATAATTTTGTCTAGTATGAAATAGACATTGTGCTTATGCAAGAAATATTCCTTATTTTTTACAGATACATACTGAATTTATAGGGTTAATATAGGAAGATATCTAGAATTTGCTATTAAATACTTTAGCCAACCCACCTTCCCACCCCCAAAACCAAAAGCAACACTAATAAGGATAGCTAAAGCAAATGTGACAAAATGTTGATAGTTAAATCTGGGTGAGGGCATATGGAGGTTCATTATATCATTCTCTCTCAGTTACAGTAATTTTGGCTTCTGTTCCCCCTCCCTCAATCTCTGCCTACTTCTAATCCATCAACCTTACTATTTGCCATGGTGATTTTTCTAAAACACAAATTTGATCATATTCAAAAGCTTCTGATGGGTAAATTTTATGTGACTTGTATATTAATTTAAAATAGTAAAATAAAAAATCAGAGATGGCTTTGCCTACAGGATCCTTATCCTGGTACTCAAAGTCTCCAACCCACATTCTCAGCCTTGACATGCCATGTACTTCTATGTCTCCATGCATTTGCTTGTGTTAGTCCTAGGGCCACTCCCCATTGAAGTCTTTCCCAATCAGCTAGAATGGAATTAATCTATCTAGTGTTGTGTTTTGTTGTACTACATGTATGTCTGTTATGGCATATATTAAACAGTGCTTTGAATTATTGTAATTTATGTACATATTTATTTCATTTTGAATCCCTTCAGAGCCATATCTTATTTGTTTCTTAAGTCCTTTGTGTCTATAACAGTCGTACCTGGTGGGTATTCAGTAATTTAAAATGCCAGTTTGAATGTGAGGAGGAATGGAGTGATAAAGGATAAAGTATTACCCTCTGGGAAGGGACTGAGTGAGGAGCCTAGGGCCCTCATGACACGTTTTTCTTAGGACCCAGAGAACAGGACTGGCTTGGTGTCTCAAGGGAATTTAGAACTAAAGCCTGGAATAGACAGCTGTATCCAGAGTGGACAGAAGTCGAGGGACTTGACTGCTGGAAAGGTGGGAACTTAGAACTTCCAAAGGGGGGCATGGTGGGAATGGGACGGGGAGAAGAGCAAGAAGAACTGGGCTGGGCGGCACCTGTGGCTCAATGGAGTAGGGCACCAGCCCCATATGCTGGAGGTAGCAAGTTCAAACCCAGCCCCAGCCAAAAACTGCAAAAAAAAAATAAAAAAGAAAAAGAAATACTAGGCTGAATATAATTTGGGAAAATAAAACATCTGGGCTTGGTGCATGTAGCACAGTGGTTACTGTGTCAGCCACATACACCGAGGCTGGCGGGTTCGAACCCAGCCCGGGCCAGTTAAACAACAATGACAACTACAACAAAAAAGTAGCTGCGTGTTGTGGCAGGCGCCTATAGTCCCAGCTGCTTGGGAGGCTGAGGCAAGAGAATCACTTAAGCCCAAGAGTTGGAGGTTGCCATGAGCTGTGATGCCACAACACTCTACCGAGGGCGACATAGTGAGACTTTGTCTCAAAAACAAAACAAAACTGTATCTGGGGAGGGGAAGCCAATGAATCCCAGCTAATGCAGCTTCCCTTCCCAGGTGGTCAAGTATCCCTGGAGGTCAGTAATGATGGGCCTACTCTGATTGGTGCAAATGCTTCCTTCTCTATTTCCCTGCACTTCCCTGGAAACCAAAAAGTACTGCCAAGTGGGGAGGTAATATGGGCCAACAACACCATCATCAATGGTGAGTACCTCTCAATTCTAGGCCCTTATTCCTAGGGCTCAGGTCCCTTGGTGTTTCAAATGAGCTCAGGGAATGCCCCCTTCGTCCTCTACTTTTTTCAACAAGTTATATATGTAATATATACTCATTGTAGTACAATTAGAAAACAGAGATAAAACAAAAATAAAATTATAGTCTTTAATATAGGAGACAATGGAATCCTGTGGACCTAGAAGTTGGGCAAACCTAGAATTCAATTTGCCACTAATACGTGACCTTGGGCAAATTACTTAATTGTTTTGTGCTTCTATTATCAAAGCAGAAAGGGATTGTTGTAAAGATTAAAACGTGATAAGGGTCAAGTGCAGTGGCTTATGCCTGTAATCTCAGCACTTTGGGTGGCTGAGGTGAGAGGATCACTTGAGCCCAGTTCAAGACCAGCCTGAGCAACATAGTATGACCCCTCATCTACAAAAAAAAAAAAGAAAAAAAGAACCAAGGCGGGTGGATTGCTTGAGCTTGGGAGTTCCAGACCAGCATGAGCAAGATTGAGACCCCATTTCTAAAAAATAGCTGGGTGTTGTGGCAGGCGGCTATAGCCCCAGCTCCTTGGGAGTCTGAGGCGAGAGAATCGCTTGAGTCTTAAGAGTTTGAGGTTGCTGTGAGCTGTGATACCACAGCACTCAGGAGGAGGTTTTTTTTTTTTTGAGACAGTCTCACTTTTTTTGCTCCCAGTAGAGTGCCATGGAGTCATAGCTCCCAGTAACCTCAAACTCTTGGTTGGGCTTATACTTAACTCAAATTCTTGGTTGTGGCTCTCCTTGCCACAGCCTCCCAATTAGCTAGGACTACAGGCACCCATCACAATGCTCAGCTAATTTTAGAGAGAGACAGGGTCTTTTTCTTTCTCTGGCTGGTCTCAAACTCCTGAGCTCAAGTAATTCACTCACCATGGCCACCCAGAGTGCTAGGATTATAGGTATGAGCCACTACACCTGGCCTGAGGTATTGCTTAAGCTCAGGAGTTTGAGGTTGCAGTAAGCTATGGTGATACCACTGCACTGTAGCCCAGACAACAGAGACCATGTCTTGAAAAACAAAAAGCAGGCTTGGTGCCCGTAGCTCATTGGATAGGGCACCGGCCACAGACACTGAGGCTGATGGGTTCAAACATGGCCCTGGCCAACTAAACAACAATGACAACTGCGACAACAACAAATAAATAGCTAGGTGTTGTGGCAGATGCCAACAGTCCCAGCTACTTGGGAGACTGAGGCAAGACAATAGCTTGAGCCGAAGAGTTTGAGGTTGCTGTGAGATGTGATACCACAGCACTCGACTGAGGGCTATATAGTGAGACTCCGTCTCAAAACAAACAAACAAAAAAAAGGACGGCGCCTGTGGCTCAGTGAGTGGGGTGCTGGCTCCATATACCAAGGGTGGCAGGTTTGAACACGGCCTGGCCAAACTGCAACAACAACAACAAAAAAGCTAGGCATTGTGGCGGACACCTATAGTCCCAGCTCCTTGGGAGGTGATAAAGTGAGACTCTTTCTCTGCAAAAAAAAAAAAAAAAAGTGATGCTCAATGAATCCCCAACAATAAAAAAAGTGATGATATGTAAAGTACTTAAGATAATGTCTGTCTAGACTATAGTAAAGGTTCGATAAATATTATCTAGTGCTGTTATTTTTATTTTTATCCCAGTAGCTAGGGCAAATACTAAACATTTTGATATAGGTTCAAACTCTTTCCTTTGTAAGTATATATATGTGCATCTTAAATTGTAGTTTTCATATCCCCAACTATCACCCCAAATGTATTATACCCTGAAGAATGTATTTTCTAGCTAGAGACTATTCTCAGAGCTTCTCTCTGATCCTCTGGGAGAAATTCTAGGGGTTTTGGTACATAATAAAGAATGCTAGAGTTTGATTGGTGGTGACTCTGTATTTACCTTTCAGGGAGCCAAGCGTGGGGAGGACAGCCAGTGTATCCCCAGGAACCTGATGATACCTGCATTTTCCCTGATGGTGGGCCCTGTCCATCTGTCCCTCGGTCTCAGAGGAGAAGTTTTATTTATGTCTGGAAGACCTGGGGTGAGGGAATCCCTTCTCTGGCCTGTCGTCTACACTTGCATTTACCTCTTCATACCTGATCACCTTTCTTTTTTTTTTTTTGCAGTTTTTGGCCGGGGCTGGGTTTGAACCCGCCATCTCTAGTATATGAGGCTGGCGCCCTACTCCTTGAGCCACAGGCGCCACCCCCATCACCTTTCTTTTTGCCACCCTTAACTTCTTTGATTTTCCTTTGTTTTCATTTCCCCAAGGCTTCTTCCTCTTCTGTAGCACCTAGCCTCCTTCAATTATATCGTAATTCCTTTTTTTTTTTTTTTTTTTTTTTTGCAATTTTTGGCCGAGGCTGGGTTTGAACCCGCCACCTCTGGTATATGGGATATGGGGCCTGCGCCCTACTCCTTTGAGCCACAGGCGCCACCCTCTATCATAATTCTTTCTGGCAGCCCTTCACCAACCGTAGTCCTATCCCACAAACCCCCCCATTAAGACCCCTTCCCTGGCTCAGTGCCTGTGGCTCAACGGGCTAAGGCGCCAGCCACGTACACCTGAGCTGGCGGGTTCGAATCCAGCCCCCGGGCCCGCCAAACAACAATGACGGCTGCAACCAAAAAAATGGCCAGGCGTTGTGGCGGGCGCCTGTAGTCCCA
>CAUYON010079870.1:0-42442 GCA_963573935.1 Arctocebus calabarensis
GGAAAAACAGTCAAGGACTCTATCCCTTTCACAGTGGTATCAAAGAAGATGAAATATTTGGGAGTTTATCTAACAAAGGATGTGAAAGATCTTTATAAAGAGAACTATGAAACTCTAAGAAAAGAAACAGCTGAAAATGTCAACAAATGGAAAAAAATACCTTGCTCATGGCTGGGAAGAATCAACATTGTTAAAATGTCCATACTACCCAAAGCAATATACAATTTTAATGCAATTCCTATTAAAGCTCCATTGTCATATTTTAAAGATCTCGAAAAAATAATACTTAGTTTTATATGGAATCAGAAAAAGCCTCGAATAGCCAAGACATTACTTAGAAATAAAAACAAAGCAGGAGGAATCATGCCACCACACCTGAGACTGTACTATAAATTGATAGTGACCAAAACAGCATGGTATTGGCACAAAAACAGAGAGGTAGATGTATGGAAGAGAATAGAGAACCAATTTGGTTTAAAACTTAGGCCTATGAAGAAATAGATTTTATTCTTGAGGACTAAATTCTTACAGACAATGGCTTTTTCCCTTTTATACTGCAAAAGTTTTTTTTAGTTTCCTCTTTTTGAAGTGGAAAACCTCTTGGAAATTTATATTGCTCTTTTTTCCACTATATTTTTACCTTTCCGTGATATTCAAGTTCAAGTTTCATCATCGTGACTTTGAATTGTGACAACATGCTGGATGGAGCAATCGGAGACCCCGACCTGTGAGCCAGATGGATTTAGGCAACTTATGCTAGTGTTTCTACCCATAGAAGTTACACTCTTCTTTTTCTGTTTTCTGACTATTGTGAACCTAAAAACTGGACAAATAATCTTAATTATGTATCAATTTAAGAGCAAGCAAGTGCTGAAGGAGGTTCTGGTGATTTTGTTTCTAATGCTAATGTTCTAGTGGTTAGAGTAGTGTTGTGGGCATGGTGACTCAATTTGTACTATCAGAGAACATGAATTTCCTGGTCACAAGTATAATGTTACTGTATAACTGAGGAGGTACCGAAGAGTGCCATGTCATGATGTTTATTTTTGAAAATTATCCTGACAAAAGGCTATGATTTTCTATAAATTGATTATGGTAGGATGAAGAGCTTTACTTGGGAGAGGAACTAGTTCACGGACAGTTACCACCTTAACTTTCATGCATCTCCATCTGCCCAGGCTGGTCTGTGTTTGAAACACAGAGTGATGGGCGACAATTCCTTGAATCATTTTCTTCTCTGGCACAGGGCTTGGCCAGGCTAGGATCATTCCAACTCACTAGAGCTATTCAAACAGATGTACTCACAAAGATGTCTGGCATTAAAGCAGGAGTAAACGATATTTCTTACGACAGCAGTGAGTTGGCATGTTGGCCTTTTTAAATGGAAGGTTTGTCTGATAGGTATTTTGGTATCTGGATTTCAGCTGTCAGTTCAAAATGCATGTTTGCCAGAGGACAGTTGGAGGTCACTCCCGTGAAAGTGCTCTTGCTATAATCATGATTCCTAGAACCCAGAGTCATGCAATTATGGATCTTGTCTTGCAATTATTGTATAAATTGCATCAACCCAATTATTGCTGTCATCTAGAAATGAATTAAATCCTGTGGAAATCCAAAGATAATAAAAAGTTGTACTCCAAATGAACATTTTAGATTTATTGTCCAGTCTCCAGTTCTGTGGCATCATGTTCTAGGTACATCAGGAGGCATCTTGAGAGATTATGGCCTTCTTTAAGCTAGAGGTTGGGAGGTGTCCTATTTCCAAAAGTGCCTGAACTGACAGAGTAGGAGGTCACATAGAGGAGGGGCCAGGACTTTATTTCCGTCACTTAATTGTGAATGTGCCCCTTTAGAATAAATAGTGCCTTTTAGGAAGCTGCCTTTAATTAAAGACGCTTCTGTTGCAACTATGGTGCCCTGTTCTTTAAAGACTCTGTCATTCTGATTCTCCTCACATAGCTTGCACATTTTGTATCACTTTAAGACCTACGTAAATCAAGTTGGATGCCATTTTTAGTCAATTACTTAAGGATATTTATTAAGTATTATCAGTGCAGAAAACTCTCTATTACATCTGGGAGGCTATCGTCTTACTGGGGAACTTTCAGAGGATCTAGCTAGAAGACTATGTGGCTTAATGACAGGCCCAACCCTAAGCAAAACACTGATCTCCAGATGGTAATCACTTTAGAGTCTTTCTTAGGTAATGTGGGGTGCACAGGACGAAGCGAAACACCAAGCAATTTGGGTTAAATGTTTAACTTTTATTATGCAAACTAACCAGTGAGGATTGGCCCAGTAGAGAGAGGAAGGTATTGTGGGGAGGACATTAGAATTGGCTCTGAAGGAAGAGGGAGAATAGATGGACAGAAAAGAGTGGAAGAGGAAAAAGGAAGAAGAAGTGAGACAAATGTGCTACTAGGGCTGTTGGAGCAACCAGGGAACTTGGGCATGGGGTGGAGGAAGGATGCCCAAGGGCCATATGCTTAGCTTGATAATGGTGATTGAGAGGTGTTGAAAGTTGCAAGCAGAATAGTGTTATGATTAAAGCCGTGCAAGAGAAAGATTAGTGTGGTATATAAAGCAGAGGAAATAAAGTCTGCAAGGAGGCTGTTATAATAACCTAGCCATGGATTTCCAAGGGCCTGGACTAGGATGTGGCTAATGGGAAGGAAGAGGAAAGATGATAAGATGCAACACATTTTATTTCATTTGCATGACTTGAGAGGCCATATTTTTATGGCTTTGTGGTGGTTGAGTACTGAAAAGACCCGTCAGATGTAAGGGGACTGTACATCAGGCTCAGTGAATTACAGAGAATGAGAAAGAAAACAGGAGGGCCAATCACATGACATTGGGGACATGTTTGTAATTCAACAAAATAAACAAAATATTTATATGGCTTCCTCAGAATTTGGCTTGGGATAGAAAGTAGGTAAGACAAGACTGAAATTTATTTGTGTTATAAGAAGAACATTCAGTTTTCCTGGAGAACTTTGTTCTCCCTTTATTATCAACAAGACCACAATTCCCTTGAGATTCAAACCAGTATCCAAACTGGAAACCCATTTTTTTCTTCACTCTTTCCGTTAATTTCTGTATCCAGTCACCCAGAACTACATAATTCCATTTTACTATATGCTTTCTCTATGCTTCTGTTCTCAGCATTCCTAATCCCTCTATTCTAGGCCCATTGATTGTATATTTCTTTCATTGGATATTTATAACTGTCTTGTAAGTACTTGGGTGCAAGAAGTGGTGCATGCTAGAATTTAACATGCCAAAGTATCAAAGTATTGTAAAAAGTAGAGACACAGGAAATTGCATTTATGAATTTTAAAAGATGTTTTCCCAGTAACTATCTCATTAATATAGTTGTCTGACCATCACATTCTGAATGGAAGCCATTCCCTGAAAGCCTTCATAGTTGCCTCTGCTCAAGATGTAGTCCAAACAAGGAACCTACACATTTTGTAAAGGAAGGGGGCACGTCTCAACTTCAACCAAAGGGAAAGTAGGAGAAAAGTTAAACCCACACCTTATGGGCATAAACAGGACATTGCCCCAGATTTTTATCTTTCAAGTTGCCCTCATGTTTTCTTTCCCATGCTCTGTAATTCACTTTCTGGAATAAGAGTCAGTTAGGCTTCGGAAAATTTGTTTTCAGAGATTTCTGAAAGGGATTAACCCAGAGTTTTTTTCATTAAAATGAAATACAGAAGACTGAGAGCTCTGGACCATTAAGAAAAACCTGGACAAGGAATCACTTTTCTCCCATATACACCTTCTGCCCAGTTTCTAAATGGGACTACCATTTCCCTAGAGGATAAAAAAGAAGCCAAAAAACATCTTAAATACTGTCACATGTAGCAGCTGTATTATGAGCTTGCTTTAGGAAAATATAATCTAACATAGTGACCAAAAGAATTTTGAGATGATCAAATATGGCATCACACAAACAGAATGTAATCAAAATAGTTACATTCTGACACCATTTCTAAAGAATCAGGCCAGGTTATGACATTAAGTGTGACATTCTTGATATGATTCATGACTAGATATTTATGGCTTCACATAGCCCATCTGAATATTTATGATGTAATTTTCAGCCAGTAAGAATATTCATTCTGTTTTTCAGCATCTCCAGTTGGTAACGGTTACATCAAGCCTCCAGTTCCACCAGCTTCTGGCACGCACAGAGAGAAAGGGCCGCCAACCATGTTACCCATCAACGTGGACCCAGACAGCAAACCAGGAGAATATGTCCTCAAGAGTCTATTTGTCAACTTCACTACTCAAGCTGAGCGCAAGATTCGGATCATTATGGCAGAACCCCTGGTGAGTACATGCCATGAAACTTACTTCTTAAATGTACCTCTGTGCTGGCCGGGTGTGGTGGTTCATGCCTGTGATCCTCGTCCTCTTCAAAAAAAAAAAAAAGAAAGAAAAAAAAGAAAGCTTGAATGCACCTGTATGCTGAATGTACTAGACTTTACTGCTCTGACAGAAGATAGATTGCTTTTCTCCTAATTTGTAAATACAGGCAATTTTTGAAAGATAATGGTTAGGCTTCCTGATTTAAGGGAAAAAATTTGAATGTGGGGACTTTAAAACAATCTTTAGCATATACAACTCAGTAGCATACTTCACTGCCTGCCGCATTTAGGACTAATAAGCATAATTTAACAAATCAAATAAATCATAGAAAAATTGTGTTCAGAGTCTCTGCTATATGCATGCATATAATATATACAGGGTATTCATAAAATCCATAAAATCAACTATTTTAAATCGCATCTGAACTTTATGGCCACCCTGTATATACACTGTAGGCAAAATCTTTTGTCCAGTTTTTGAGGTAAATGTGAAAAAAAAAATCCCTGTTCAAGTCTACTTTCAGTTTGAGAACATGTGGTCTCAGTATTATTTTGTCAGGGGAAGTGTTTTGGTGAGTCCTTCAGAAACACCACTTCCATTTCTGACAATTGGAGGATGGGAAATTTTCGACTTACTCACATTCAGGTCTCTCCTTATATGATGGCCTCGGCCATCCTTGTCTTTCTTTGCAGATGCTCCTGCTGGAAGCTCAGGCAGTCCTGGGTCCTCTAACTGGGCTGTAAAGTGTGCTCAACCTCTTAAAGTAGGGAAGGGAGACAGTGCCACTGGTAGATTCAGATTACTTGCTTTCCGACCTTGGCAGGGGCCACACACAATGAGAGAAAAGGAAAGGAATTCAGAGTGACGCAGCTATTTCTGTGAAGCCCGCCTTTGTGCCTTCTGTGAGGTTACTCGGGCATAAGAAGATAAGCAGAAGTTTGCTTTGCAGAATCATAACCTAAAATAATTAAGTGCAATTTCATTGAGCCCACAAGTCTCTGAAAATGTATAGCAGATGAAATACAACAAGATCTGTTAAACATGACCTTAGTAGGAATCACAACTTAAGGTATGGGAATTAAAGTTTTTATGAGATCAGCGTTGTGATTCTGTTCATAAAATTCTTTTCACATATTGAATTTCTATAATTATGGGAAATGGTTCTTGTTTTTACAGCTTAAATCATTCCAATAAGGGGCTTTCTACTTAGATTCCCCCCTCTGCTGCCAGAGGTTCTGTTCCCCCCTCTTCTATTTGCCCTTTTATGCTTATCATGCTTATCAGTCTTTCTCCCTGTCAATAAACTCTATCTTGCCACTTAAAAAAACGAATAAAATAAGTTATTCCAATATATTCTTAGTAATATATCTTTTTTCCATTCATTCATGTTTTTATTTTTTGTACTCTTGTAATTAATGATAGCTCATATTTATGGTGTACTCACTGTGTGCCACACTGTGCTTAATTTATTATGTCCTTTAATCTTCACAATGACCTTAGGCAGGTAGTATTTATATCACATTTACAGGTGGGGAAAGTTGGTACAGAAAGGGTTAAATAATTGCCCAGTGGTCACAGTGTTGATTTAAACTCAAGCCAGGTGTCCTCAGAACCCCCTTCTGAATGGCCTCCACACTTTATTCCCAGTCTCTGCATGTTCTTCTTCGTGTAAAGACATCATCACAGACACTATTGCTAACTTCTAAAACTGACATGGGGCTCTCCAGAAACTGGAGTCAGCCAAGCCCCCACATTCCCACTGCCCGGAAGAGAGCTGATTCTTGGTACCCTCTGGCTCCTTGAGAGGTACTGAGGCTGCTGGGCTTCCCTAGCCTGGTGGAGGGAGGGAAGCCCCTCAGCCCCAGAGGATATAAGGGCGTTTAAGGAGGCAGTGGGAAGGCCTGGTGGAGATTCATTTCAGCCCCCCAGCACACGAAAGGGCACAGATGTCCGGCTGAGGCTCTCAGAAATTGTGTGTCCTGGTGAATTTTTCTGAGGAACTGAAAGAAAGCTTTCCAAAAATTAAAAGAGATGCTCATAAGTCTAGGTCCTGACACCTTTTGAGCTATCCATGTTTTCAAAAGAAGAGTTTGTTGATATTTAAGAACTTATGAAGTAAAAAGTTGGGGTTTAACTTTTTTCATCTTTACTCAACTTGGAATTTGCTTGTGTGGAGTTCATTGTTTCTTCTTGGGGAGGTCTGAAAAACTCACATATGTCACAGTGTTCTTTTAATTAGAAGTAGACATTTTTGTTCCATTCTATGATGCAACTAAAATGTCCCCAAGTAAGAAAGATTGAAAAGGAAAAGTATATGTTCTCATCATCAGCAAATCCTCATTGTGTGCCCAGAGTGAAGGATTCTGCTGGGTGCTGACAGCCAGGTAGACACACTGGATGTTTTAGCTAAAGAGATATATCCAATCTTAGTATTGTTAATCCTTATAAAAAGAAGACTTTCATTTTCCTTGTTGTTTGTTGGCAGAGATGTAGGCTTCTGTGCCATATCCTTTTCTTGTCTGCTGGAAAATGCTTGGTAATATTTCTGTTATACTTGCTTCTTACTGGACAGTAAATGGGACTGGATTCTGTGACCATCAATTCCTCCGCCTCTGATCCCCATCTGTGAGATTTCTTTAAACACAAACCTGTCCCTTATATTTCTTGCTCAAAGTCTTCATTGCACAGTTTTTTCACTCCTTGATTTGGCCAAAGCTTATCTTACTTCCACTAGGTACATTGATGAACCCAGGTTTCTCTCCAGTGACACATTTTTGCATGCTGACCCCTCTTTGGAATGTCACTCAGCTCCTCATCCTGCCCCTCATTTAAGGCCTAAATCTAATACCTCATCATCTGAAAAGGTTTTACTTGATTCTTCCCTGCTGTCTGCACACAGCCATACCTGTGTGGACAGTCACTTATACATACCTGTAAATCTCTATCTCAGTGGTTCTCAACCTTCCTAATGCCTCAACCCTTTAATACCCTTCCTCATGTTGTGGTGACCCCCAAAAGGAACTGTATTAAAGGGTTGCATCATTGGGAAGTTTAAGAACCACTGCTTTATCAGAACCACCATACCATGCACTCATAAAACCCATTCTGCCATCATTGAATTAGAGTAGTTAGAATAGACTAAATAAACTACAAAATATTAGAGTACATTATAGGTTTTAAGGGTAAATGTCTTATGAAACTTTTAGTTGTGTGTACGTACAAAGCCATGGTATAAAATATACTTCTTATGATGAGGGAGCAGAACATTTTTTTAAGTTGAAGAAGCACCATACTAGCCTGTCAGTTCCTTGGAGGAGTTCCTTGGATGCATCTTTTCTCACATACATACCCATGCACACGTCCCATAGTCCCACGTTTAGGAGAGTGCTTTACATATGACAGACAGTAAATATTTCTTGAATGCGTGCGTGTGTGAATATATGAAGGGAGCATTAATACAGTAACTTGAAGGGAATGTCTTTGTCAGACCTGTATGTTTCCAAAGGTCATTTTGCCAATCTCTGAACTGTTAATAATGGATTTTGTTCGGTCCTTGTTCTGGGAAGATGAATGACCTACAGTGCAAGTGATCTTGATGCTCAGCGTCCTGCCTGGGGCATCTAAGGATACCTCATTGTTCATTGACATGGTCACCTATCCTCCGCCTCCACCCTGGAGTAGGTGGAGAGCCAAGCTGACTCTCGGCAGCCAGACAGCCTCAGAATATCTATGCGTCTATCCCTTTGTATAGCATCTGTCATTATAGTCAAAAGGCAATTACCTTCTCAATAAACTTTTTCCAAAAACAAGACTCTCCAATTTTTCAAAATGTAAGAGTTCCTATCCGTTCTGTAGATGAATGGACAAGAAGAGATAAACTTTTCATTCAGACTTTTCATCTGGACTTGACTTCAGATTCCACCTTTTTAGTGCTGTGTGACCTTGGGCCAGCCAGTCAACCTCCTTTTTTCCCTCTTTTGCAAAATGGACATAACAATACCTAGTTCATAGAGTGGTTGAGAGGATTAGGGTTGATGTATGAGGCGCCTGATAGAATCCCGAGCACATACAAAGTACTGTTGTCCTTGTCACCACCCTCCTCCTCATCGTGGGGAGCTGCGATCAACTAATCCGGTTTTCTGGTATATCTCCTTGGAAGTCAGCCTGGTGCTTCTGTTTGTGCTCACCTGGCAGAATGGAGGCCTGCATGGGGCAGTTGGCTGCCCGCCCTTGCCATTCATCAATACTATCAGATGACTGATCCAAACTCCCGCCCTGGCACTGACAGAAGTGTAGCCAAAGCCACTTCCAGCAGCCCTGGTCTGGGCTCTCCGGGGGCAAATAAAAGAACTCAAAGAACTCATGCCCTTTCTCATCATCTCATTTTATTTTCAACAAAATACTTGAGGCTTCCTCAGGTGTGAACTATGAAGACCTAGCAGTAGAACCAGGGATTCAAAGTGAGTCCACCTACCTGGCTTTTCCAAGGCTCTCAAAGGAAAAATGTCACTGGTTCTTGAGAGTAGGAGTCTCAAAAACAGGTAGGAACACCATTGTGCCAGGCCCTGCTGGGAGGCCAGGTGGCCCAAAGTGGATTCAACTAAGTAAAGCATGTCGAGAAAATTTCAACCACACTTGTCAGGCTGGCTTCTCTTATTTACTCTCCTTCTTATGGCTGGGCAGATACACAGAAAACTTGATTTTTTTATCATAGCCTTGCCACTAACATGTACAAAGTCACTTAAACATGATCCATCATTGTTTTCTCATTCATAAAGTAATAGTAGCCAGGCCTAATTGTAGCTCTAGTGTATATAACAAATGAAATAAAAGGACAATTTTTCTTGCCTCTCTGAGTTTAAACTTATGCCTTAGTGAGTTTACCTTGATTTAATCTTCCATTGTCCCTTCAAGGATCTAAATCAGGGATCAGGCTGGGAATTCCACCTGGATCTGTTCTAGCATCAATGGGAGGAAGTAGAAGAAATTCTAATTTGTTTGACAGAGAGTTACTCAGGAAGAAAGTAATTTATTCCCTTTGGACTTTGAAATCTGGAAAAGATCTGCTTGACTTCAAACGAAGACAATATACCTAACTTTCATCTTACCCTTTAGCAGAGACTCAGATATAGTGAGAGCCTCATCATCCTCTGAGCACCCTGGAATTTAAAAATATTTTTTCTGATGAAAAGTGATGTGATAATGGGGATTTTTATTTGGGGGATTACTTAAGACTTGATAGCTTTTGTTCACAGAATGGACAGTGGACAAGATGCAGGCAGGATCTTTTAGACCTTGCTCCTGTGCTGAGTCTGGAGCAGGGGGCATGAGCTGACGAGCTGTGATCATTCATGAAGGTACTGTCATGCTCGATGGAGGCTTAAAAATAACAGAACCCGACCTAGCTGGTTTGTTGACATGAAAGGAACAAAGGGAATTTCTGTTTTATAGTAAGATTAAAGGTAAACTGGAAGTAACACAAAATATTGTCTTGGGGTACAAAGTCTGACAAGTCCAGGATGCCAGATTCTGTTGCATCACACATCAATGACTCTGTCATGGGATACGTCACGCCTTAAGACCAGACCTGCAGGAGCATCAGTCATAGAGGCTGGTACAAACACCGAAAGGCCAAGCAGTTAGCTACTGACACTGTTACTGCAGGCTAATTTTGTTCCAGGTTCAGTCCTGGTCGTTGACGTACCTTTGATCTTTGGCCCCATACCTCAGGCTTCTAGCTCCTTCTGTGTCGATGTTACAGAACTGGCATCAGAACAACGCCTCAGTTAGCCCTGAAGTTAAGCAGGACAGTGGGCTATGAGGACTGTTCACCAACAAACTAGTAGTTTTGATGAATTGGATTGTGGCTCTAAGCAAACAAGGCTTTTGGCAAGAGAAGTGCATATTCACCCCAGCTTCCTCTTCTGAATTTAGACCATACCTGATGACAGGTAACAGACAAGGCTAGATATACTCTGCTAGTAGGTACAAAAGAGCTTTTTTCCATCTGGACCATATAGGGATTGAACGTTCAACCATACTCTAGTGTTTCATCTTTTCAGATGCCTGACTGCAGGCTTATAGATATCTGAAGCTATCGGATCCTTTGATCTGGAACCTGTTTTAATGTTTAAGGAATTTATCAATTGGGAAATCCGGTTGTCTTAAAGGACAAAATGACTGCCTCTAAGTTTGAATATTTATATGGTAGATCTTCATAAGACTGTATTTCATCATATTCATAGCCTTTAACCATTCAGTAAGCTCAACAGTGTGCTATTTTATGATAATATTTTATCATACTCAGGTTTGCAAGTTGGTGGTTTTTCTGCACTGCCATATACTACGCAAATGTTACATCTCCCTTAACTAAGAATGTGTAAATAGCAGAAACACCAGCCTGAATGTCCCTCTGCCCTGTGAATTCAAGTCAGTTTCCCAGAAGAACAATTGGCTAGTCCTTTTGGCCAAACTCCTCTTTAAATAGAGACTGCTATGGCTTCAACAAACCTAATAAGGAAAATATAAAGAGAATAAAAATAATTTCTAGATTTAGCTCCCTGTACAGCGAGTGTAGTGATGCTGTCCTGCAAGGAGACTAAGAAACAGTGCTGGTCGTATGGGGAATATTTATATCACGCTTGATAACATACTGGCTTATTTTCAAATTGTAAATAAATAAATAACTTTAAAAATAGCTGTTTCTTACTGAAGTAGCCTAGCCTGCCACCTCCTTTATATGATCTATCAAGATATTTCACCAGAAACTTGAAAACTCACCCTAACCCAGAAGCAAAATACCATTAGTGGCTAAAACCAGAGATAATTGTTGGAAGATTTTATTTAGACCGGGCATGGTGGCTCACACCTATAGTCCTAGCACTCTGGGAAGCTGAGGGTGGTGGATCACCCTAAGCTCAGGAGTTCAAGACCAGCCTGAACAAGAGTGAGAGCGTCTCTACTAAAAATAGAAAAACTGGCTGGGCATTGTGGCAGGTGCCTATAATCCCAGATATTCCTGAGGCTAAGACAAAAAAATTGCTAGAACCCAGGAGTTTGAGGTTGCTGTGAGCTATGGTTCCATGGCACTCTACCCAAGGCAACAGAGACACATTCTGTTTCAAAAGAAAAGAGAAAAAAAAGAAGGATTTGGAAAAAATGAGGTGATCTTTCAAATAAGCCCATGATTCACTTTTATTCTGTACATGGTTCAATTTGAAGTTTGTTTTCCTTAGTATGAGTATATTTGGAATCATATAATTTAAAAACATTTCTTTTGTGGCTCCTAAACAGGACTTTTTTAGCTGGGTGTTGTAGCCTGTAGTCCTAGCTACTCTGAGGCTGAGGTGAGATGATCTCTTGAGCCCAAGAGTTTGAGGTGGTTGTGAGCTATGACATCACAACACTATACCCAGGGTGACAAAGCGAGACTGGCTCAAAAATAAATAAGTAAATAAATAAATAACATAAACAGAAATTTTTCAGCCGTGAAATGAAATTTAATACACGACTGTAGGAGAAGTCCAATTGAACCTCGTAGCAAATAGATGATGCGAAAAGCATCATGAAGTCATAAAAAATATCCAAGGTCTTTTTACTTCAGTTTACTAATATCCAGTTCAGTTCATTCATTGGGAAGGCCTTCATTTTTATGTCTGGTGACTTTATGAGAAGATTATTGAAGTTTCCCCCTTTTGAGAATGCAAAACCAGGGAAAGTTTAGTCCTTAAGGTATTTTCAGTCTGGGTCTTTCTGTTTATATGCTCTTTTTTGCTATTTACAAAGATATCTTTTTTTAACACAAACCAAACATCACCTGAAATTGTATCCTCATGTTTTAGACTTACAGAAAATGCCAATAAAAATACATTCGGTAATAATGGCATAATACTAAGTAGTGCTGGCTTATTCCTTACAATCACTATGATATAATCTTGTTATGTTTTCACACAACGTTTTGTTTTTTGATGTTTCTAAAAGTCATTCTCGACAGCAGCGATCTTTACTGTAGCACTGTGGTGATTTTTCTTTTTCTTTTCTTTCTTTCTTTTTTTTTTTTTTTTTTTTTTGCACTGTGGTGATTTTAACTCCCAGAAGTTTTGATTTCCATGGATCATGCTAACAGTAATATAACTTATGTTTTATTAGGTATTTTTGGCTGGTGTTTAGATATATTATCTAGTATATTACACTTTTTAAAAGTTCTTCAAACATCACATTCCCTTAAGTGACATTTTTTGACGACTTTGGGAATTTCTACTCAATTCCTAATTTGTAATCATATGGGTTGAAGGGAGGTAGGGTTAGAAGGTTCCAGCAGCCTTCCCCAAGATGATTCAGGTCTAGAGAATACAAATATTTTAGGAGAAAGGCTAGTCTAAGAAGGACACAGAGGAGGAAGGAGGGCAGACAGGAGGTGGCGTGATTGAAGTGCAAGGAAGTGAGGAAGTGACCGGCAATGTCTCATGACAGCTGAAAGATCCAGAAAGAAAAATACTGAAAAATGGTCACCAGACTTGCTGTTTGGAAAATCAGGGTCTGGTTACCCGACAGAGGGGCCTGTCACTGTCAGCCAGTTTACAGAGACAGGGATAGGTCCACCAAACTTTATTTGTCAGAGGGCTGGTGATTGTGGAGAACAGTGAGAGTAATCTGTCTAAGACTGTTCTGTTCTTCCATTTCCAAAATTACAAGTTTTACACATAATGGTTCACAGTAAAGACCACAATAACTCTTATTTTAAATAATAATCAGCACCACTCAGTGACACTCTACAATATTCAAAAGTTAATTCCTAAAGGATTAAAATAGGCATTATTAGGGTGGGAGTTAAATTTATAAAACAGTAAAAATGAAAAGCAGGAGGTGACCAGACCAGCTGCGTCAGGTCTGCCCCAGCCTGACAGGCTCTGTCTTATTCTCACAACAGGTGCTTTTAGTCTCAGGCCAGGCACGGTGGCTCACACCTGTAATCCCAGCACTCTGGGAGGCCCAGGTGAGAGTGGATTGCCTGAGCTCACAGGCTCCAGACCAGCCTGAGCCAGAGTGAGACCCTGTCTATAAAAATAGCTGGGCATTGTGGCAGGCACGTATAGTCCCGGCTACTTGGGAGGCTGAGGCAAGAGAATCACTTGAGGCCAAGAGTTTGAGGTTGTGTGAGCTGTGATGCCATGGCACTCTACTGAGGTGACAGAGTGAGACTGTCAAATAAAAAAAACTATTGGGGTCTCTAGGGAGACTCTTTTTAGGGGTGAGGGAAAAGGCAGATTACAGGTAGTTGACGCAAGAATAGGGGAGGAAAGGAAGATAGGAAGTGTAGACCACCCATTGGAGAACTGGGTATGAGAGGAGGGGTAGAGAGGAAATCTCAGCCAGAGGGGGTGTGTGCTCAAGTAAGGCACCGAGATGGAAGGGTTGGAGCATGGTGACCCCAAGAGAGAGGCAGGAGAAAGGGGAGGTGGAACAGCAGAGACGTGAGGAGCTGGCTGACGAGTGGGCAGAGGCTGCGTCCACACGTGCTGAGGACTGATCAGTGGATGGAGCCTGCACAGTTAGACGGCTATATTGAGTCAAAGAAAATTGAAAACACCAACAAAATAGAACGTAACCCAGAAACAAAGGAGTAAAGGTTGCATTTTACATTTCTTGATAGCAGCTGTAGTAGTTTTTTTTTTTTTTAAAGAAGAAGGATGCCCATGAGAGCCTCACTTTTGTTCAATTAAAATGAAGATTAACTTTGTAGCTAAATTTAATTGAAGTTTCCCCTCCACTGTTCAAATAATGGATTTGTACTTGGACTGGTAAATTTGGCAAAGAAATAAGCTCCACTGAAATGAGGAAATCCATTTCAAATAGGACAGATTATCTCAAGAGATCTGACTTTTAAAAAATGTGCCAAAATATACTTCCAGATTTCTATCTGCTTTCAGTTTTCCTAGCTTGGGACACCGGACAGCATCTTACCTGCTAGTACCTTTAACTTGTTGGAGATATTTTCTGTATCATTTTCTTGGTCGTAGCTTCTTTCTCCAATGTTTGGGGTAAAAGTCAGTGTATATTGTTTGGTTTAAATAATTTTAATCACAAAATAGAACAAAGGAGAAACAATTTTGGCAGCTCTTCTAAGCATGCTTCTTCCTCAGATCTCTAAGAGTTTAAATTACTGTTCATGAGCTCTAATTAGAAACCTACTCTGGGTGTCCTGGGGTGATGTTCATTTTTACCTGGACAAACCAAGGCAGACCTCAAGCAACTCAGTCTCCTGCCAGAAGTTCAATGATCCTTTCCGACACTCAGCAGGCCCAGAGTACATCTTCCAAATGAATCACATCCCTGGGGCCCTGATTGTCCCTCCAGTTGGGGATGTTGTTTTGGGGAAAACAGTCAGTATTCAGAACTGTGAGTCCTCAGGCTCACTCCTTAGATTTGTTTCCAAAGCTGGCACAAATAAGATCTGAAGAGAAGAATATGTCAGACGTGAAAACACTTTAAATCCCATATTCACTGGTTCAGACTGAAAGAGGGGCACCTACTGCTGTGTGCTGGCAGTTCTGGATTTAATGCTGTAGTGAGCTCTCTACTGCAGTGTTTTTCAACCTTTTTTTATTATTTTGATCAACAAAAGAGTTAAAATATATATATATTTACTATGCTTTGAACCTCTTTCAAAAATATTTTTAAAAATGATCTTTAAAATTGTTCATGGCACACTTAAGATCCTCTCCCCGTGTACCAATTGAAAATCACTGCTCTACCCTGAAGGGCCCCATCACCTCAGGAATGGGGAGTCTCCCTATCAGCATCTCCTCACACTGTGGTGAAGAAGAAGGAACTCACGCCTGTAATCCTAACACTCTGGGAGGCCAAGGTGGGTGTATTGCCTGAGCTCAGGAGTCGCAGACTGGCCTGAGCAAGAGTGAGATCCCATTTCCACTAAAAATAGAAAAACTAGCTGAGCATTGTGGCTGTTGCCTATGGTCCCGGCAACTCAGGAGGCTGAGGCAGGAGGATCGCTTGAGCCCAAGAGTTTGAGGTTGCTGTGAGCTACGATGCAGTTACGGTTCTCTACCGAAGGCAACAGAATGAGAATGTCTCAAAAATGAAAAAGTCTAACTGCAGTAATTCTGTTCTGAAATTCTTGTTAATTACTCAGACTAGACATCTGTATTATAAAATTTCACTGCAGCTGGTATCAAAGCCTTTGACTGATTATGCATAAACATGTTCTTATAATCAAAAACACTGTGGTTTCAAGATTTGGGAAGTTCAGTGTGGTTGGTTGTTTTGCTATGTTATTTTTTTTTTAATTTTGGTTGTTTTTATAGCCACCCCACCATGAAATTAAAAGGTTTCCACTAAATTACATATTAAGAATAAAAACCATTGTAATAATGGTAGGCTTTTTTTTTTTTTTTTAAGACAGAAGGGCAATTACTCTTTATCGTTTTTTCTCCCTATTTTCTGTAATACAAATTTCCAGTTATCCTTGGAAGCTTCCAGGAAGCTGAAATTAAAGCTTTAATTAATGTTAGCAGGGGTATGCACTGCCCCAGGAAAATATGTAAAACTTAGTTTCAGCTTCTGAACATTATGAAAGAGGGCACACATTTTAATCTTCTCTAATTCCAATTCTAATGATATTAAAAGGAATTTTAACACTAATTAGTGGCAGCCAGTTACTGAGTACTGTATGCCATTCATCTTACAGTTCTGTGATGTAGGTTGGTATAATTGATCCCCCTTTCCCTAAAAGATAACTGAAGGTTAGCGAGGGTAAGTGAGGTTCATATGTGAGGGACCCAGGATTCAAATTCAGGCTTCTCAGATTTCAAAGCCCATGCACTTAACTGCTATACCCAACTGCTGTAATAATTAAAAGACATGAAAATAGAATTTCAGGCAAGGTTGGTGATATATTTAACCAACTGAATAATCTTGTATTAACTCCAGTAGCATTGCTGAGTTAAACACATTTATTGAAACGCGTCTGAGGGCAGTAATAATATGGATCTATCAATTAGTGAAATCTTACACTGTATGGGGGGCGCCCTTGGAATTTTGGGGGTGCTGGTAAAACGTCATAGGCACAAAGTGATTTATCAACTGTCAGCCCCTTGTGTTCCTCATGTAAAATATCCCATGATACATAAGATTCTCTCTAGGCTTCTAACTGCCTGCGGTCCATGCTTTACATCCCTCTTTCTTTCTTTGTAGAGATTGGAGAAACACCTGGTGTGAAAAGATTGTGAAGTGGAAATGTAGTGCGCACACACTGCCATTGATCAAAATTAAAGTGGAAGTTGATTGTTTCCCCGGCCCTTCTAGGAAGATGTGTACACAGAGCTTTTAGAGTCTTTTTCCTTTGTTAAGAGGAGGGTGGGGAAGTCTGGAACCCGCCCCTAGCTGTGAGAAGCACAAACAGGGATCTTGCTATTTCCCGAGAGAAATACTGAAACTCCTACAGAATCTCTTTTTTTTTGAAACAGAGTCTCACTATGTCACTCTCGGTAGAAGTCACAGTGTCACAGTGCACAGCAACCTGTAACTTTTGGTCTTAAACAATTATCTTGCCTGAGCCTCCCAAGTAGCTTGGACTACAGGCGCCTGCCACAATGCACGGCTATTTTTTCTTTTTTTTTTTGGTTGCAGTTGTCATTGGTGTTTAGCAGGACTAGGTCAGGCTGGAACCCACCAGCTTCAGTATGTGTGGCCCACACCTACTCACTGAGCTATGGGCGCTGAGTCCAGAATTCTTTATCACAGGAGAAAATCCAGTGAGCTCTTTAATTCAGGGAAAGAAAACTCAAAGAAAAAGCCCGGGGTGCAGACTGAGAGCTGGCATAGAAAGTGAGGTGTTCACTACCCACATCCTATCTGTAAAGGGGGAGAAACGGAAAGTGGATCCCTCCTGCAAGTCCATCGGGAACAGTTAAAACACCGGATAGGTACTGTTGACACAAGCTTTGAGGATGCCTTATACCATCTTTAAACGAGATGTTACAAGGTTTTTCTTCTTACTGTCAAGCGATACATCATGACCTCCTGTTTTTACTTTGTATTTGATTGGGGTTTTATGGAGTACTTCAAACATAAACGTACGCAAACAGACCAGACTGGTGAACCATGATCATCTTCAAAGATTATCAACTCATGACCACTCTTGCTGTAATCCTTGCACCTCCCCCAATATTATTTGAAGCAAATAATAGAAACCTAATAGTCTCATCTCTAAATGAGCATTTCAGTATGTATCTCTAAAGAAATAAAAATTCTTCTTTTAACAGAACTATTATACCTAAAATTTTATTAATAATAATCCCTTAACATTATGAAATATCCAATTAGTGTTCAAATTGCCAATTGCCTCATGAATATATTTTCTTTTAAAAAATTGTTTGAATTAGAATCCAATAAGATCCACGTATTATAATCGACTTTTTAGAAAATCACCGGGATCCCCCTCCATCTCTCTGTCTCCATCCTTGAAACTTAATTTAATGAAGAAATATATTTCTTTCCTGGTGAGTTTCTGTTACTCTGATTTTTGCTGATTGCATCTTTGTGGCATAGTGTAACAGATTCTTCTGATTCCCGTATTTAGACCTAAAGGCTTGGTCAGATTCAGGTTTGTGTTGTTTGTTTGATCAAGACTATTTCATACTGGCTTTTTCCATCAGAAGGGACTTGTCTAGGTTTCTTTCTTTCTCTTTCTTTCATTTCTTTCTTCCTTCTTTTCTTCTCCTTCCTTCCCTTCCTTCCTTTCTGTCTTTCTTTTTTGAAACAGAGTCTCACTCTGTTGCCCTGGGCAGAGTTCCATGGGGTCATGGCTCACAGCAACCTCAACCTCAAGTAATCCTCCTGCCTCAGCCTCCCCAGTAGCTGGGACTACAGGCACTTGCCATACACCCAGCTATTTTTTCTATTTTCTATTTTTAGTAGAGATGAGGGTCTTGCTTTGTTCAGGCTGGTCTCAAACTCCTGAGCTCAGTCCATCCATCACAGAGTGCTAGGATTACAGGTGGGAGCCACGGTGCCCAGCCTACATTTCTTTTTCACTGTGCTTTGAGCACCACTGATGTTCAATGCCAAATCCCCCAGTGTTTGGGTTTTCCTAGGTCCTTTCTTGCTCACTGTCGCCCAGTAAACTGGATCATCTGGTAGAGGTAAAGTCACCACCTAAGGTTTCCAGCTTTAGACGGGTTAAGAATCCATCACTCCAAAGTTGTGGTTTTTCAGAATTATTTTGCAAAACAAATATGTTCATGAAACCTTCAGTACATAAGTAAAATTGAACCAAAAGACAGAACAAAGATAAATCTTAAAAATATATGAAGTCTTTCTGTTCTTACTTGACAAATGACACTATTATTTTGAGCCCCTTTGCCATCATCTGTTCCAACTTGTCAGTTAAACAACCATTGCTTATTCCGTGTTAATTCTGCATTACTACTGATTTTATGCTCTTTGAGAACCAGCAAACTCCAAATGTGCAGACCTTGGATTTCATGCAACTGGGAACTTCCATCAGAGCCAACCTCTGCAGTTCTCTTCTCTTGGGCAGGGCTGAGCCTTACTGATCTTTGCCCTGTACTCAGATGGCCCTCTGTTGGGCTGGAGCAAGCTTGCCTCTCACCTTTCTTCTCTTTTTATCTCTTCATTCTTCCTTTCCTCCTGTCTTTCTTCCCCATCCTTCCTTTATTTTCTCTCTTTCCCTTCTTCCCTCCTCCTCCTCCTACTCTTTGTTTCCTTATAGTTTTTCTTTCCCCCTTTAACTCCCCTTCTCTCCTCCCCTATGCCATCTTTTTATTTTTCTTCTTTAGCAGCATGATATTTTCTCCCCAAGGCTTACTCCTAGGCCTCCTTATACTGATAAGATCTATGCCGATGCAAAGATAATCTTGGGAATGTTAAAATGTAAACTTAATTCTATGTGCCCAAAGCCATCTTTCCAAGTGGATTTGTATTTAGAGAGCCATCTAGCAAACCCTAAGTTCCAACTGTGTGCTGGGGAGGAGATAGATAAGTTACAACACAGTGGAAATGCTGAAAAGAACAGGTGCAAACAAAGTGCTATGTGACAACCAGCAGGTGACTCTGCCCGGGAAAACGGGAGGGGCTGTCTTAGATGTGACATTTGAACTAAGTCTTCAAAGAATATGATAAAGGCAGCATATTATATGAAAATAAGGAAAACTTAGTGTATTATTTTATTGGGGGCATTCAACCCAGGATTTTGGCTAATGGACTTGACTTTGGTCTACAGTACCAACTTATATCAACTTTGCTTCCCAGAGAAAGTGACACTTGCAATAACGTTATTACCTTTATGTGTATGTGAAAATGCCAAGTTTAATGCCAAGCATAAGTTGTTTTGTTTATCATCTCACCCAATTTGTAGGGAGTAAAATTCACTTTTAGGTATGGGAACTTTCAAAAGAGGGTGGACCTTCCCCCTTCCCCTCCTGTGGCAGAATCCTCTTTCAGGTGTTGGTGAGAGGGGATTGTATACGGGCTCCCATGGGGTGGACTCCTAAGTTATTGCAAGCGTCTAGAGCTCCACGGGTGTCCTGAGCAGTATCTTTTGCATGAGTTTTATGATCTCCTGTATGTATGTATTCTCATACATTCTCATTCTTCTAATATATATAAAATAAGCATTGCTGCCTCTCCGTATAGAGTCAAGTGTCACTGAAGCCATATTATCGGCTCTTTATCATTACGGTTTTAAACAATAGATACTAAAATGAAATTACTATCTTATATGTTGGAGGTCTGAGTGTGTTTTGTGGTCAAGAACTTTGTGAAAATTCCTGGCATTATGAAGACAGAGAGAGGATCTTAGCAGACTGGGTCCAGTGGCTCATACCTGTAATCCAAGCACTCAGGGAGGCCAGGGCAGGTAGAGCCCTTGAGTTCAGGAATTTAAGGCTAGGCTGAGCAGAAGATGCCATCTCTACTAAAAAAGAGAAAGAAAGCTAGCCAGGCATTATGGCCATGCTTGTAGTCCCAGCTACTGAGGAGGCTGAGGCAAGAGGATCGCTTGAGCCCAAGAGTTTGAGGTTGCTGTGAGCTGTGATGCCAGGGCACCCAGGGTGACAGAATGAAACTTGGTCTCAAAAACTAACATAACATAACATAAATAACAATGGTTGAATAACATTGTGAATGTACTTAATGCTGCTGGATTGTATGCCTATGTATATTTTGTCACAATAAAAAATATTGAAAACTTTTTAAAACTTAAAACAGATACGTACACACAAATGGGGATCTTCATACAAGTATCTGAAAACACTGGACACTCCTGGCCTAGAGCCTTTACTAATTTGCCAGATCTGTAGCCAGCACCAAGCAGTGCTGTGCCCTGTGACTCTAGGTGTTGAGAGAAGCAGCTGGAGGTCACTGTATTTCAGGGGCTTGCTGCCTAGTGGGTGCAGCACATCACTCGAGAATGCGGAATTGTGCAAGTGACATGGTTCTACACTGTGCCGTGACTTCATGCTGTAGAAAGTGCCGTGAAAGGAAGAGTATATGGAGATTTGCAGGCTTGTCACAGGGAAGGGCAGCCCTGGTGTGGGGGAACAGGTCAGAGTGTGGCTTCCCTGGGGAAGTGATAATGGAGCTGAGGTCTGAATAATGAACAAGGAGAGATAACACTCTTAGGGAGTGGTCGATTACTTTTTCCCTCTCAGACCCTCCTCCCAGGGGCAGGAATCACGCACACTTCCGTGTTCCACCCAGCAGGTAGCATTTGAGACAGTGGGAATCCTCAGCCTTGGATGACCCAATAGAATATTGCATAGAAATGTTAAGACTGGGTTTGTTCTAAGGATGTTTGAGGGACCGGATAACGCTTGTTTTCACATCTGTAATTTTCATACTTGTATTTTGGTTGATATTACAAAGAACTTCAGGTGGCATTATATGACCTTGCATATACAGGAAATCCTTGGAATTTAATTGCTGGACTGTCTTCTTGTAGTCAGTTGAATCTGTTGCTTCTTTAATTGTTCTTCTTTCTACTTACCTATATTTTTGTATGTACTCCCCCACGAGTATGTTCTAAATAGTATACTTTGAAGAAAAAAAATATTTACTGACCCATAAGAACACAGTATTCTCTGTATTTTAGAGGAACACACATTTTGAAGCTGTATATTTTGCAAATGAGACAAAGTAGTTGATTTGTAAGTCTCTTTGTGAATCTTCAGATCTCTGGGATGACCCTCTGTGTGCATTTTTTTAAGAACAAAGACCTTATGGGATGTGGATAGGGGCTTGTTTCTGCCCTGGATGTGTACTGTCTTTGTGAGTGGAGGACTAGAGTGAAGAAGTGGGCCAGGTGTGGTGGCTCTGCCTGCAATCCTAGCACTCTGGAGGCCAAAGCAGGTGGATTGCCTGAGCAAGAAAGAGTAAGGGCCTACTAAAAATAGAAAAACTAGCTGGGCATGATAGCAGGTGCCTGTAGTCCTAGCTACTCGGGAGGCACTTTACCTAGGGCTATGGAGTGAGTGTTTGTCTCAAAAAAACATTGAAGAAGTGACTAGATTCACAATGACAGGGTCTATGTGAGAACATAGATATAGAATCTTTCCAGGGCACCCATGTGGGCCAAAGTAACATGTATTCCTTTTTGATACATAATTTTTATCATGGTTTCAACCCTGAATCCAAATTTTGAATCAATAGCAAAACAAAATACAAATGAGGGTAAGTGATTATAAACTGTCCTGCTGGAAAGTCAGTTAAGGCTTCCTAATATAACCAATGATGAAATGATCAGGGGGAGTTATTACTATAGACCCTTGTCACTACCCGGACTATTTTTGCAGAGGCTAAGATGTGAAGCAAGACAAATCACCTGCCCATAATTCACCAGTTGTAACTAGTAAAGATATGATTGGTAGGCTGGCTCTCAATATTAATCTAATACATTGACTTCATTTTGTTTTCAGATCTAGGGACTTAGAATAGTATACCACTTTCAGCTTTTTATTATCTGTCAAGTCCCAAGATAAATACTAAAGTTTTTCAAATAAATTGTGAATGGTTTTTATTATATGGTTTCCATTGAAAACACAGAGCCACTTACAGCATCAGATTCTTTTTTAAAAAGTTGACAAATAAAAATTATATATTTATAGTATAAAACATGATGTTTTGATATAGGTTTAATGAGTAAATCAAAGTAAGTAATTTATCATCACCTCACATGATGATTTTTTGTGGTGAGAATGTTTAAAAATATACTTTCTTAGCAATTTTCAAGTATACAGTATGTGTTAGTCCATTCAGGCTGCTGTAATAAATTACCATAGATGAGCTGGCTCATAAACAATAGAAATGTATTGCTCACAGTTCTAGAGACTGGGAAGTCCAAGATCAAGGCGCCAGCCGATTTGGTGTCCAGTGAGGGTCTTCTCCTCATAGATGGTGTCTTCTCTCTGTGTCTTCACATGGTGGACAGTGAAGACAAGGGCCTCTCCCTAAGGCTTGTTTTATAAGGGGACTCATCTCACTCTGAGAGTTCTGACCATGTGATGTAATCTCCTCCCAAAGGTGATTATAACACCATCACCTTGAGAGTTAGGTTTCAGCATATGAATTTGGGGGGATACATTCAGACAACAGGACAATACGATATTGTTAACTACAGTCACCATGCTATACAATAGAAGTCCAGAACGTACTTTTCTTTTCTAACTTAAACTGTCTCTTTTCACCAACATCTCCTATTCCCCCTTCCCAATCCCCACTCCCTGGTAACCAACATTCTACACTCTGATTCTATGAATTTAACTTTTTTAGATTTCATATAAAAGTGAGATCATGCAGCATTTGTCTTTTTGTGTCTGGGTTATATCACTTTACATAATGTCCTTCAGGTCCATCCATGTTGTCACAAATAACAGGATTGCCTTCATTTTTAAGGCTGATAGTATTTCTTTATGTATATACACCACATTTTCTTTGTCCATTCATCTGTTTGCAGATAATATTTTGGGTATTATTGATATGAATAATGCTATAACGAACATGGGCATGCAGAAGATAGCAACCTACTTATTTCTTTGGATAAATACCTACTAGTGGAACTAACTATAGTCACCATGCTATGATAGTTGTATTTTTTTCATTTTTGAGGAACCTCCACACTGTTTCCCATAATGGCTGTTTGCATTCCAACAATAGTGTGTGAGGATTCCCTTTTTTCTACATCCTTGCCAACATTTATTATCTTTTGTCTTTTTGATAAGGTGGGAGGTGATATCTCCTTGTGGTTTTAATTGGAGTTTTCCTAAGCATAAACACTTAATGTTTTGGTCAAAGAGGTATTTGTTAAGATGAAGAGCAAAAATCATGGTGGTTATTATCAAACACTACATATTAAGATCAGAACATGGAAGGGAGAATTTCCCACTCATTTGAAAGCTGGCATTTCCCCCTTCCATAAAAGGAGAAATGAATAAGAAAAAGTATAAAAATAATAGTATTACTTCTATAATGTTTAAGAGCCTCTAACAGATATTCTTTTTTTTCTAGGAAAAGCCATTGACAAAATCTCTACAACGTGGAGAAGACCCCCAGTTTGATCAAGTATGTGATATGTTATATAAGTTTATTCTGGTTTATGTTTATTTGAAAAGGAGCAAAAGTCAAGGCCAAGATGCTCAAAGAACATATGGCTATGTGGCCTTAAGAACTGTGCCCTGTAGGATTCACAGTTGTGGTTTATACGTGTAGATGATCAGTAAATGTCTATCAATTTGATAAGAAAGAACTGGAAAGTGTTTGGATAATATGAGTAGAACATCAACTGTTTCCTAAATCTTTGTATAACAGAATTAAAGAAAATAAGACAATATAGTTTAGATCAATATTCTAAGTATAATAATCTCATATAATCTTAAGTGAATATTTTTGTATTTGTATAATAATAGCATAGTCTGAACTCTAAATTATGAGTAAATATTGAAACACACACAAAAAAGAAAAGATAGTTTACAGGAAATTCCATTCAAAAACTTGAGATTCATCTGAATAATATGCCAGTGATTTTCAACTGGTGTGCCATGAGAAGATCTTAGGTGTGTTGCAAAAATTTTTAAAGATCATTAATTAAGGCCAGGCATGGTGGCTCATGCCTGTAATCCTATCACTCTGTGAGGACAAGGCTGGATGGATTGCATGAGCTTAAGAGTTCAAGACCAGCCTGAACAAGACAGAGACCCCTGTGTGTATTAAAAATAGAAAAATTAGCCAGGTGTTGTGGCGAGTGCCTACTTGGGAGGCTAAGGCAAGAGGATCAGTTGAGCCCAGGAGTTTGAGGTTGTTGTGAGCTAAGATGATACCATAGCACTCTACTCAGAGCAACAGAGAGAGAGAGACTCTGTCTCCAAAAAAAAAAGTAAAAGAAAAAGATCATTAATTAAATTATTTTCCAAAGAAGTTCAAAGCACAAGTAAGGATATTCTTTTTTTTTTTTTAACCACTTTTTTTTTTTTTTGATCAATATAATGTAAGTGTGCCATGGAAGTTTTACTATAGGTTTAAGTGTGCCGGAGGTTAAAAAAAAAAGTTGAAAAACACTGTATTATGTGATGATCAAATCTCTATCCCAGGGCTTATCCTGTTTTTATCCAACATTATTTTTGAATGCTTACTATTTGTTTGACACAGTGCTAGGTCCCAGTGACATAAAATCTCGGGTAAGTTTTGGATCTTTAAGAATTCACAAACTTGTGGAGAGAAACCACCCCAGTAATCTGTGTGTTCAACCAAGAAAATAATTCATGAGCAAAACAATTTAAGACAGAAAGGAGGTTAGGATTAGTAAAAAGACATGCAGCTCTAAACAGTAGTAATAACCTTTGGCAAGGCCTCGAATATATCAAAGTCTCTTAGTCTTTTGGTATAAACATTTAAATTATATAATTCCTAGATGACCCTGTTTACTCTTCCTCTTAACCAGCCCATAATTCATTTTCCTCTTCCTATAAATAGAAGCAAAAAAAATCATTTAATACTTTATAATTTACCAAGCCCTTATCATATATTTCACTTGACATCACTTAATTCTTCAAACAACTCCAGGAAGAAGATACCATCATTTCCATATTGCGTGTAGTGAAAATGAGTCTCAGAACAGTTGCCCAATGTTGTTATGACTATAAAAGCTGTGATCTTTTTACTGTATACCTGTTTATGGTTCTGAAAACTAGTTTGATGAAAATTCAGATGTGATTTTTCAAGGGATAAAGGATCCAAGATCCTACATCATTTATAATTAGGTTTGGCTGCAAATGATGACATAAAATCTTCCTGAACAAGAAAAAAGTTTATTTCTCACTAATGTTGAAGAAGTATAGATGAAATCAGTTCAGGAGATAGTATTTTTTTCTTTCTTATATATAGAAGCTTATATTCCCAAGGTCCAGTATGGCTGCTGGAGCTCAGCCATTACATCTGTATTCCAGGCAGCAGGAAAAATAAATGGAAAAAGAATTATTTAAAAGAAAAATCAAGTTTTTCAAAAGTCCAGTGGACATCTTTAATCCTTTCGCCACTGTGGAAGTTGGAATTGAATCAAAAGTTTCTCAGAGAGTTTACTTTTTTGGTGGAGGATTTCACTGGTCATTATGGAGGATATATCTGAGAATATCCTGGAGAGTTGGTTCAGTTATGGCAAATTTCTTCAACAGGTGAATTTCTTTAAAGTATTTAATTTCTCCATCATAAATGAAACTCAGTTTAGCTGGATATAGGATCCTGTGTTGAAAGTTAATTTGTTTTAGGAGGTTAAAAGTCGATGACCACCCTCTTCTAGCTTGAAAGGTTTCAACAGAGAGATCTGCAGTCATTCTAATATTCTTCCCCTTGTAGGGTATGGTTTTCTTATGTTTGGGTGATTGCAGAATTTTCTCCTTCATTTCAACTTTGGCAAAGTTAATTATAATATGTCTGGGAGATGTTTTATTTGGGTTGAGTCATGCTGGGGTTCTGAAACTGCTATCTGAATTTCAGAATCTCTTGGCGTGTCTGGGATATTCTCCTTCATTATCTTATGAAGTAGGGCATCTGTGCCTTTCAAAGCCATCTTGTCGCCTTCAGGGATTCCTCTAAGGTGAATATTAGTTTTCTTGGAATTATGCCAGAGCTCTCTGAGAGAAAGATCTGTTTTTGCTCTCTACTTCTCTTCCTCTTTGAGTGTTTGGGAACATTCAAAAGCTTTGTCTTCAGTGTCAGAAATTCTTTCTTCTGCTTGCTCTATTTTGTTACTGAGAGATACAACTGTTTTTCTCAGATCTCTGAGGACTGCAAGTTCTTGTCTCAGTGTGTCAAAATCTTTGGTGATTTTGTCTTTGAATTAATTGAATTCTTGAGACAACTTTTGTAATGCTCCTTGAATTTCTATTCCAACTTTACCTCCATTCTATTAATCTTATTTGTAATCCAAATTCTGAATTTGATTTCTGACATCTCAGCCATTTTGCTTATGAATGGGATCTTCAGTTATGTCTGCCATGTCGTTCCTTGGGAGAGTTGATCTACTCTGGTTATTCATGTTACTAGAGTTTTTCTGCTGATTACACCCCATGATTATTTTATACTGTGTGGCTAGATGAGCAGATAAGGTGAAGTTGGCTTGGAGGCTACTGGATTGGTGATTAACCAGTCATTTGCTCAAGAACTGGGACAGGTGTCTGTACCTTTTCCCCTAGAGCTTTTCAAAGGACCCATACAGTGCTATGGTCTGAGACACTGGGGACCTGCTTGGTGTGGTGGGGTTAAATGACTGTGTTTTATTTTCAGCCGGTCTCTGTCCTACCCTGGTGAATCAGTTACTCTGGATCAAAGTCTCAGCTGTGGAGAAATAGCAGCAATTTAGTCACCCTGCCCCCCCCAAAGGCAACAACTTAAAAAGGAAAATCAAACCTTCCCACAACCACACATCCAGGGTACCACTTTGGATAGTTCTCAGATGATTTGCCCAGTTCAAGAAGTCCAAATAAATTGTCCCAGTCAGCAGTGGTCTCAGATGGGAAAGTTCAAAAGGTCTCTGGCAAGTAGATAGCAGGGGTCTGCTGGCAGCTTGAGTATGACTTGCTCCAGTGCTCAGAAGGTCAGAAGGACCGACCCAGAAAATGAATTAGTCTGAGAAGGTTGATGCCTCCTTCCCCACCTTGCACCTCTGTCACACCCAGTCACTGGTAACCCCTCAGGGCTGTGACCCAGTTTCCTCCAATGACCAGATGCTCCAGGGGTTTGTGCCTACTTGAGTCATAGGGAGATCTATGTCTCCTCAGCCAGGCCACAGATCCTGCCACTATCCAGCAGGGGGAGCTGAGGCCTGGCAACTTTGGGTGCTTAATGGAAGCTGGGGCAGTTCACTCAGTTCCAGCTCCACCCCTGATTGATATTCCTGACATTTGCATTTTGGCAGAAACTGTTTCTGTGCCAGCTATATGTCCCTATGGACCAGGTGCTGTTTGAGTTCACAGACACTGTGACTCAGCCCTGGTCTGTGCCACTGCCCGGAGCTGGCATGCCTGTTTCCATTGTTCTCTGTGTTGGGGTGGGTGTGGTTAGAGCTCACATTTAGCTGTGGGTTTCTGCTTCTTCTCTCCTGCTTTTATCTCAGCTATCATCCTCTAAGGGCCGGGTGTTTCTTAGGCTCACTAAAGCAGTCCTTCTGGCTCAGCTCCGCACTGGCAGTATGCTATCTCTGTGCATGTGTAATCTAGTCTCCAGCCCTGCCACGCCCCACCCAAGCAGGTACTGCCTCAGGCATCCCGTTTACTCATGGGGTATACTTTCTGTCATAGGTCTGTTCTGCCAGTGGCTGCCACCGGAAAAAGATGCCCAGCTTCCTCTGGTTGCCTAAAGAGGCAGCAAGTGTCTTTCCAAAACATCCTCAGGAGTATGAGCCCTATCCCTCTGCTGCCACTTCTGCTCTGTGCCGTGGGGCACTGCCTCTCCCTCTCCCATATTTTTCCCTCAGTTCACTGTCTTCTTCTTACTCCCGTGTGGCAGAATCAGCAAAGACCAGTAGCAGCCCATGCCTTGTCCACACCTCTAGAGAAAATGCCCAAGAATCTGGATTCCATGGGAGACAGACTTCTAGATCTTGGGGCAAGAGTGGAGGGGCGTGCTGGGAATTCAGAATTGCAGATAGAGAATATATTCAGTTTTATGCCTGGCAAGAGAGTGCCATGGCACACTGATGGGTCGCCTCTGGGGAAGGAGTTCCAATTTTTAGAGGGTCTCTCCCATGAGATAAAATAGGAGGGGATCTGAACTCTGCTCATTTATTTGTATAGAGTATCCTATGAGCCCTTCTCTTGGGGGACGATGCTCCCATCTGCTTGGCAATGGATTTTCTATCTATCTGTTTCCTCAGGCTCACAGCTCGCCTCAGCAGGGTTGATGTGCATTCTTCAACCTTCTCTCTTGAGTCAGCACCAAACCATCATGTTACTTACTAAACTTCTGTCCTTAACTCTCCTCTGGACAGGAGCCTCCTTGGAAACTGGCTCCAGTTGGCCATTTTGCATCCGCCTCCTATTATTTACTTTTCATGTATTTAAATGCTTTATGTATCACATAGAACTTGGATTAATACTAGAAATGAAAAAGAAGTACAACAGTATTCTCTTCCTTTGGTGAACTTTATTCTGTTAAATTAAAGACAAGGAAATCACAAGCTAACTGGTATATAATAAAGGCAATATATAATGAAAGTATTGTGGCTTCTAAAATAAGTACTAAAAATGAATTCACAGTCCAAGTCCTCATCCTGGTTCCACGTAGGGTCATCTCCCAGGGATAACTCAAGTCTTCCTGTCCTGTTAGGGAGCCAGTTGGCCAGGGTAATTATGAAGATCAAATGTTTATCGTATGTTTGATAAAAGAAAAACCTAAATGTGAATAGTAAACAATTTAATTTAAGGTTTTAGTAACTTGAAGAAGAATGCTTGTGCATGTTAGTGCTATATTATATAGATTTTATAAACAAACCAGTGAGTTATTTACATTTAATGGGTGAGGATGATTTTCTACACTAACAACCTACCTAGATGTTAATCTCATTCTAAAAACAGGTTGTTTGGCAAAAAAACACTGGTAATAAAAATCCCTCCCATTCTTATGATGACATAGGGATAAGACTGTGAATTCTGATCCAGAAGAGTGCATAGAAGCACAGTTACATAAAAATAAAGGGACTGGTCATTTCCTACTTTGTATCCTTTACAATAAGGAAAAAGCATATCCAGCCAGCATTCTTACAGAGGAGATGTTGGAGGAGAAAAAAGTCTTAAATTCCAGCATTGGACAGAGTGGTTAATGAAGGAGGTAATAACAAATTCCAGTGGTTGGTACTAAAGTTCTAATGCTGTATTGAATACACTGAAAAATTATTATAGACAACAGATGATTTAGCAGTGAAAATGAGTGTACAAATTTAACCGGAAGTAAAACAAACTTCACAGATTCCTGGCTAAAGTGGCTTGCTACTTCAAGAAAACAGAAACAGAAAAATCAATATAAGTGCCTAATTAAATACTATTTGGAGCTTGTTGAATATATACTTATGTTTGAGTTGATAATTAATAAACACTGTGTAGTATATTCTACAATGTGGTTTTTGTTGTAACTGACTGTTTATGAGGTCTTGGATTTAAATAAAATCAAATACAGTACCATTAAAAAAGTCATATGTATTGGGTGTGACCCAGTAGATAATTTCAGCAAGAGTCTGGTATCCAGATCAATAAATAGTAACTCTCCCATTACAGAATGATAATTTAATTACTTACTCTATGTCCCATATTAAGAAAGTGCTTTGAAAATTGTTACTATTGATCACATACAATTAAAAAGCATTTAAGCCATCCTCATTTAATCTTATAGCATCTGTTCTTGGAGGGAGGAATGCAATTACTCTAGGCATTTACTGATGAAGCTTTACGTGAGTCCATCACAGCCCAAGATCATCTGACTAGCAAGAGGCACGTAGGAGTTGGAACCAGTCATACTGGCTTCAGATTGTGGGCTATGGATACATTTGATTTTTCACTACTTTTATCTTGTATATGGCAAAGAATAAGTACTTTTTAAAACTTTAACTGAGTTCTGGGCAGAAGGCCAGCCTTTCAGTCCATGACAATGCTTCCCTTCCCTTTATCCAAACAGCTTCTCTTTCTTTCTGCAGGACTTTTATAGCTTTGTGTTTGCTTTTATAGCTAGTGGACATTGAATAAGATATTTTCAGGTATGGACTTGTGCTTTATCATGAAATGGAAGTGATTAGAACTATAACAGTTGAGTGAGTGAATGCTGTTTTGAAGTTTTGTTATCAGTAAAAAATAAAGTTTCTTTAAAATTTCTGTAAGGCTAGACCAGCAGTTTTACTAGTGTTTATTTAAGATTTATATAGTATAGACCAGCAGTTTTACTGGTATTAGTCAACAGAATATTTCCAGTCAGAAGCATCCTGAATATATCAGCCACAATTTCCATAGCTAACTTTCAATTGTTAAGAGAACCAAAAGACAAAAAGAGAGTGATATTATTGAGACCTACCAATTAATTTCCTTAGAATCATATTTAATTGGTCCTTGAACAGAAATACCCTCATGGTTAACTTTGAAAATATTGATCTTTTTTACATTGTAAGTGAATTCCATATGGGCCACTCATTCATTCATCAATGAATTATTTTTTTTAATTGATTAATTATTTGTTTGTTTGTTTTTTTAATTTATTTAAGTTCAGAATCTCACTTTGTTGCCCAGGCTGAAGTGCAGTGGTGTCCTCACAGCATACTGGAAACTCAAACTCCTTGGGTCAAGCAATCCTCATACCTCAACTTCCCAAGTAGCTGAGACTACAGGCATTACCACCATACCTGGATAATTATTCTATTTTTTATAGAGATGAGGTCTCATTATGTTGCTCAGACTGATCTTGAACTCCTAGCCTCAAGCTATCTAACTGTCTTGACCTCTCAAAGTGCTAAAATTATAGGCATGAGCCATAGTGGCCAGGCTCCTCAAGGAATATCATTGGAAGCCACAGCCTTATTCTCAGACTTTGACTGCTTCCCCTTGCTCTCCTTCCTTAATGTAGACACCTGTCATTTATTTTCAGTAGCTGTCCAATGTTAGCTTTCTGAGAAATTCCACCAAGCCTGGGTATGGATTTTTATCTGGTCTTCTTATCAACCCCCTTTCTTTATGCACAACCAACCCCCTTATGCTGCTCCCAAAGCCAAGAACACAAAACATAAAAATAAATTCACATTTATACATTTTTAATGAAAAGAACTCACAGACAAAAATAATTCCTGAACCAGCTGGAGACAATAGACAGATTACCTTCAAGAACCAACAAAAAAGCAAATATATCATTGCCAAAAAATAGGTAATAGAAAAGATCATATAAAAAAGTTCTTTAGAAAAAAAATACTCAACCTAAAGCATCATTTACAAGGGAGGGCAGAGTAAAAATCTTTAGATAAGCACCCAGATTTCCAATGAAATGTCTATTAAAAGGGTTTATTTCAGGGGGAAAAAAAGAAAAAAAATAGGAAAGAAAAAGAAATACCAAAGAAAGGAGTACACTTCAGATATGAATTGCTATAAAAGTGACTAACTGAAAAACAAAATGCTGGCAACTTTTAGTGAGCATAGGCTTTTCAAACAAATAAAATTTCTAAGATGGTATAAAACAAAGCATAAATAGAAGAATGCCAATTAAAACTATATAGTGACCTAGCATTTTCACCAGCTGGATTAGTAATGATCAATGATTTTTATCATATAGTGACTTGACTAGCATATGTGGAAATATTCATTCTTATGCAGTGTTGGCAGAGTATAAATTAGGACAGCTCTGTAGATTACAGGAATTTACTGTTAAATTCTAAAATGCATATACTGTGTCACTCTGCATCCTCCTATGATGTCTTATTTTTTCATACATTATTTATAGTCACCTGAAATTGTACTGCTTATCAATACGCTTGTTTGTACACTTTCTGTTTCTTCCTCCTTCCCACTAAATCTTAAGCTCCACGAAGAGAGATACATGGTTTGTTAGAGTAGTGTCTAATATGTTACTATTACTCAATCAGTGTAAGTAATTTAGTTCTCAACGTCATGTCTTCTTGGAGTCTCCCACTGGCTACAGTCCCCTTCTTCAGCCACGGTCTGCCTTGCTGGCACTCTCTATTGTATTATCTTGTTTAATTTTATTCATGACATTTCAACTAATCAAAAGCCTCACAGGATGTATTTGTTTACATGTCTGTTTATCCGCCTTTTCCCGCTAGAAGAGAAGTTGGGGAAGATTGAGGACCTGGTTCACTTTGATCCCTACTCTACTCTCAGTGTCTTGAAGGACAGTAGAAACTCCAATGTGGTATTTTCTGAATAAGTGAATAAATGAATAGATGGATGAAAAAGGATGAAAATTATTATTTTGCAAATAAAATTAACCAGCAAGGGTACATCACAAAATTTACAACATGCTGTCAATACTGGCCCCCATCTTCCTTTCAAGATGGCAAATGTCGGTTTATACTTTGCAGTTACCTCTGAAAGAGTAACTTGTAAAATTCTTTTCTCCTTCTGCCGAACCTGAACAAATGGCAATGAGTTTCCTTCTTCCTGGCATAAAGATGAGAATGAATAGTGTCCCCACCCTTTCTTGAGAACCTTTTGAGTTTCTGAAAACATTTCATTGAGCACTTAAGTTCATTGCACAAGGTGTAAATTTATTTTTCTATTAAGAACCTAAATATTATATTTTCTAATAACTCTACTTTTATGTTTCTCTTAGGGGGTTAAAAATAATCCATTTTATGATGAATAGGGCTTCTGGCATATAAATATATCTCTCTATATTTAAAGATATCATTCATAGAATTATGAATGTTGTGTTTATTTCTTTCTTACTGTATGGTTTCTGTTCCGTAAGGTTTATGAGAGCAAGTGTCATAGAGTTGTATTTTCTAGTAAAGTATGAGTGGGTATAATAAGGGATATAAAAGAATTATGTTTTGTCCTTCAGGATTAACAATTTTTCTTCTAAAATAAAAAGATTTTTATTTGCTATAAATTACATCTTAATGTTCCCTTTTAAAATTCATAGACTTTATTTCATAAATCACTTTTAAGTTTATACAAAAATTATACAGAAATTTCAGGGAGTACCCTGATATTGCCTCTCCTTTCACCCTGTAGTTTTCCCCATTCTCCTGAAGTTTTATAGTTTTACATTTTACGTTTAACCCTATGATTCATTCTAAGTCAATTTTTGAGAATGGTGCAAGGTCAATGTTCAGATTGATTGTTTAGCATGGGGATATTCCCACATGTTTCTCTGAGAATTTCTTCATCTTTGTTGGAGAATAATTATGTGGAGCAAAATTGCTGTGGCTAATTTTTTGGATGTTCATTTAAGTCATTTGATAAATTATTAATTATTATTATTTTTTTTGAGACACAGTCTCACTTTGTCACCCTTGGTAGAGTGCGTGGCATCACAGCTCACAGCAACCTCCAGCTCCTGGGCTAAGGTGATTCTCTTGCCTCTGCCTCCTAAGCAGCTGGAACTATAGGCGCCTGCCACAATGCCCAGTTATATTTTTGTTGCAGTTTGGCCGGGGCTGGGTTTGAACCCAACACCCTCGGTATATGGGATGGGCACCCTACTCACTGAGCTACAGGCACTGCCATAAATTATTAATTTTTATAGGCAGTTTTGCATACATCTGGTAGACTTGTTACAACTGATAAACCAATAGTGGTACTATTGGTTTTAACTAACTCCATAGTGGTATTTAGTGGTATTAACTAAGTCTGTAGTTTACGTTAGGATTTACTCTTTGTGTCGTACAGTTCTCTAAGTTTTTCCAAATGCATGAAGTTAACCATTATATTCAGATCCACAATAATATATAAAATATATGATAATCTATAACATCTGCTATTTAATTAGCATACAAAATAGTATTACTATCCTCAAAATCCCATGTGTAAACCCACTTATTCCTCCCCATCCCTTTCTAACCCTTTGCAACCACTGATTCTTATAATGTTTCCATAGTTTTGACTTTTACAGAATGTCACATTGTTACAATCATACAGTGTGAAGTCTTTTCAGATGGTCTTCTTTCACTTAGCTTTATACATTAAAGATTGATAGTTGATAACTAGTTTATTGTTTAGCCATAAATTATTATTCCATTGTCCAGATTATCACATTTAATCTATACTTTCACTCCTGAAGGACTTCTTGGTTCCTTCCATGTTTGGGCAACTGTGAATAAATAAATGGGTGTAAACATCTGTGTGCAGGTTTTTGGTGGACATAAATACTCATTCAGGTAATTACCTAGGAGATATGAGAAATTATCGTACTTCCTTCAATGTGGCTGAACTATTTTGTATTCTCACCAGCAATGAATGAAAATTCCTGCTGCTCAGTAGTCTCACAGCATTTGTTACTGGTGTGTTAGATTTTAGCCATTTTAATATATGGATGGTGGTATCTCGCTGTGATTTTAATTTGAAGTTCCCTGATGCCACATGTTGCTGACATGATTATTCACCATCTGTATATCTTCTTTGCTAAGATGTCTGTTCAAATCTTTACCCCCACACTTTAATTGGATTGGTTTGCTGTTGAGGTTTAAGAGTTCTTTGAACATTTTAGATATTGGTTCTTTATCAGACTAACAAAAAGTTTTGGAGATGTTTTTGAAATTTTTTTCATTAGCCTTTTGTCTTTTTATTGGCTTGCCTCTTTATTTTCTGAACCATTTATTTTTCAAGTTTTTTATTTTAATCAAATCTAATTTATCAATCTTTTTCTTTCACAGATCCTATATTTGGTGTTGTAGCTAAGAAATTATCACCAAACTCAAGATCACCTAGATTATTTCCTTGTTATCTCCTGGAAGTTTTATAGTTTTGCATATTATATTTAGGTCTTGATTAATTTGAGTAGATTTTTGGGAAAGATGTATGGTCAATATCTAGATTTATTTTTAGTATGTATATTTTCCCTCTTGTTTCATTGCCTTAAAATTTCTTTATTCTTGCTGGAGAATTGTGTGGACTGAAATTGCTGTGGCTAATTGTTTTGGGTTTTAATTTAAGCCATTTGATAAATTATTAATTTTTATGGGCATATTTCAATGCGTCATTGCTTTGTTTTATTATGATTCACAGATATTGTAGGGTTTTGTTATATAATATTTGTATGTATTTATGAGGTACAAGTGATACTTTACTACTGCATTGAATGTGTAATGATTAAATCAGGGTGTTTAAGATATCTGCCACCTAGAACATTTATCATTCCTTTGTGATGGCAAAATTTCTAATTTTCTCTTCTAGCTACTTTGAAATAAACAATATGTCATTGTTAACTATAATCACTTTACTATGCTGTATCAAACCCTAGAACTTATGCCTTCTCTCTAACTCTATGTTTGTACCCATTAACATGTGTCTCTATATTACTTCCTACACTCTACACCCGACACTGGTAACTGTCATTCTACTCTTTACCTCCATGAGATCAACTATTTTAGTGCCCATATATGAGTGAGAACATGCAGTATTTGTCTTTCCATGCCTGACTTATTTCAATTGATATAATGACCAGTTCTGTCCATGTTGCTACGAACGACAGGAATTTATTCTTTTTAATGAAAACCATTTCATAAATGTTAACATTATTTGCTTCAACATACAACATGTTTTAAAGTCAAACTGTGTATTTATGAAGACAACTTTATCACTTTTAATTAAGTGGGGATTTTTTTTTTTGTCCTAAAGTGAAATGAGTTATCCAACAAATCTTTATTTACTAGATTACTGAAAAATTGATCATATCATCTTTTTCATTGTGGGCAATTAGAAACAATATCTGTTTTGTAACTTGTTTTTCCACTTTTATCATAGCTATATAGTGCTCCTGAGAATCATTCATTACCTTCAGTGGTATTTAAATATTGACCCAGAAAATTCTTACTACCACTCAGTTTTAAAGTAGGCAGACCAGGACCAAAATATCTTTAGTGGGAGTTGATAGTCAGAAAATTTTTCTGTATTTTTGATAGCAATAATACATTGAAAGGAAATGGGGAAGACTTTATCAAGACCCCAATGCTACAAACTACTTTGACCTTACTCAACATTAAATCAGGGCAGTGAGAACTTAAGGGAACAAAAACAATTAATTCAACATTATGAGACCCCTTGGTATTTAGAACACTTTTCATATTTCTTCATGAAAACATTTTATTATAATTGTGTATAAAACTGTTTAATAACATGGCATATGTTTCATATGACTAAATTATAGGAATTACATAGCTATGTACAATGTCTTTGCCTGTTATCTAATGGTAGCTGAAGCATTATTACTTATGAGGCATTTAACTTGAAGTGATAAAAGATTGACTGTACAGACACATGAAAAAATGCTCACCATCCTTAATCATCAGAGAAATGCAAATGAAAACTACTTTGAGATATCACCTAACTCCAGTAAGATTAGTCCACAAAACAAAATCCCAAAACCAGAGATGTTGGCGCGGATGTGGAGAAAGGGAACACTTCTACACTGCTGGTGGGAATGCACACTAATACATTCCTTTTGGAAGGATGTTTGGAGAATACTTAGAGATCTAAAAATTGACCTGCCATTCGATTCTATAATTCCTTTACTAGGTAAATACCCAGAAGACCAAAAATCACCTTATAACAAAGACATCTGTACCATAATGTTCATTGCAGCCCAATTCATAATTGCTAAGTCATTGAAGAAGCCCAAGTGCCCATCGACCCATATATGGATTAATAAATTGTGGTACATGTATATCATGGAATACTATGTAGCCTTAAAGAAAGATGGAGACTTTAGCTCTTTCATGTTTACATGGATGGAGCTGGAACATATTCTTCTTAGCAAAGTATCTCAAGAATGGAAGAAAAAGTATCCAATGTACTCCGCCCTGCTATGAAGCTCATTTATAGTGTTCATATGAAAGCTACAACCCAATTATAGCATAAGAATATGGGGAAAGGGGTAAGTGGGGGGAGGATAGGTGGAGGGAAGGTAATTGGTGGGGCCACACCTATGGTGCATCTTAGAAGGGTATAGGTGAAACTTACTAAATACATAATACAAATGCCTTCATACAATAACTAAGAAAATACCATGAAGGCTATGTTAAACAGTTTGATGAAAATATTTCAGATTGGGCTCTGTGCCTGTGGCTCAACAGGCTAAGGTGCCAGTCATGTACACCTGAGCTTGCGGGTTCGAATCCAACCCAGGCCCACCAAACAATAATGATGGCTGCAACCAAAAAATGGCCAGACATTGTGGCGGGCACCTGTAGTCCCAGCTACTTGGGAGGCAGAGGCAAGAGACATGCTTGAGCACAGGAATTGGAGGTTGCTGTGAGCTGTGATGCCACAGCACTCTATCCAAGGTGACAGCTTAAGGCTCTGTCTCAAAAACAAATTTTTTCAGATTGTATATGAAACCAGCACATTGTACTCCTTGATTGCACTAATGTACTCAGCTATGATTCAATAATAAAAAAAAATATTGACTGTGGGGTATATGAGTTGTTGAATGCTATGTCTTATTCCATGGTTACTTGAGGTATTCATTTCATCTTTATGATGTTCATTTTCTAGTGTTCAATTTAAGTTAAAAATATATAACTTAAAGTTCCTTAAAAAGTAAAAAATGTTTTCCACTTAAAATCTAACAAATTTGTTACACACTGGCCACTGTAAAGAAGATGGAGATAAAGAGAGAAGACACTGGCAGACAGACCTTTGGGATATTTAATTACCAAATCAGAAGTTTCAAAGACAGTAATAATGAATTCCTAAATTATTGGGCACAGAGACTCCAATGGTGCAAGATACAGTTCACTATATCTGAGTAAGGGCTGGAATGATCTGGGAGGTTTCTCAGAAGTGGTGACAAACAGACTAATACTCTACTTCCACACACCCTGTAAGAATTTTCTGTTCTAATCCCCGGAACCTACTGGTAACAAAAGATCATGTGGTCAGAAATAAAAATTGGGAGAGATTTCTTTTATTTTCTTTTTCTTTTTTATTAGACCAGAACTGTGTACATGACTACATTTAAGGGGTACAATGTGCTGACTCTATATACAATCTAGAATGTTCATGTCAAACTGGTCAACATATCATTCACCTCACTTATTCAATTGTTGTGTTTAGACATTTATACTCTAATATTAATATATTTGACAGAGATTTATTTTTCTATAAAAAAAGAATCCGTAGATTGGGGCGATGCATCCTCTAGTATAAAATGAAAGGGTGCTCCAAAGAGCAGAGGGAAGTTTTGACTTAAACAGGGAAAGTTCTCAATCAGGTCCATTTGCACAATTAAAGGATTCAAATTTGTTCAGTTCTGACTGGTCAAAACAGTTGAGCTCTGACTGAATGCTTTCCAAACCTCAAACCAGAAGTCTCTGTCAAATGTTCCCTCAACTCCATGTTCCTTGGAGGTTTCCAGCTGCCATTTGTCTTGGCTGTGGTTATAGTAACTATTTTGACTCAGGGCTGTAAAGCAAGACATAGGTCATGGATGCTTTTTCTGAGAACACAGAGGCGTGTGACTACTTTTTGTCACCTTGCCATTGCTGTTTGGTTCTTTTAGATTCAGAGTGTCTCTAGCTACAGAGAGTCCATATCCTCTATAGAGCTTGGGGTCTTATTTCACTGTTTTGTTCATACCATGAATGTGTTATCTTAAATGCAATAATGGCTTTGAAGATGTGAGTGAGATCAGGGACTTGAGATGGGGAAATGATCCTTAATTATTTGAGAGGGCCCAGTCTAATCACATGGTCCTTTAAAAATGGAGAACTTTTCCTGGCTATGGTTAGAGGAAGGGTGACCATAGAAGAAGGAGCTGAGATGCAGTGTGGCCAGATTTCAAGGAGGAGGAAGGAGGAGAGCCTATGAGCAGGGACAGCCTCTAGCCTAAGAAATAGATTCTCTTCAAGAGCTTCCATAATGAGGCCCAGCCCTATCGATGCCTTGATTTTAGCCCAGAAACTCAGATAGGACTTCTTACCTAAGGAACTATAAGATAATATATTTGTGATGTCTGAAGCCACCACATCTGTAGTAACTACTTATGGAAGCAATAGAAAACTCATACTGAGAACAGGAGATTTAAAGACTGAATGAAAAGCCCGACTTAAACATTACTCAAGCTTTCCATGTAGCAAAGCATTTGTAGGGCTCTTAATAGTATGACATAAAAAAAAGACTGCATTTGAACTTGAACAAGTATTATAAAAACAGAAATGAATTGCAGGCCTTGCTACACTTGAGAGGAGGATCAGGCCTTCCCATCTCTGCCTTGGGCACTAATGCAGCTGACAATCAGAGGACCATCATTTGACTCTGGAAGTTGTGGTGGGTGTGCAAGAGCTGCTTAAGGATAATAGCAATTTTGCCACCTAACTACTTTGGACACCAGTTGTTTAAAATTGCAACTTTTTACATATAATCATAGATCATAATATTTAAGGCCATTAATGATGTGAAGAGGTCACTTGATCAGGCCTCTATTTTCATATGGCCAGTTACTGTTACCCTTATGAACAAAGTATAATAACTGAGACTCAGAAGAGAACAATTTATGCTGTAGTCCTCAGTAAAAGACTTTAAAAGGCAAGCCAATGGCATCTTTGGAATCCTCAGAAAAGAGATTCACATTTATTGAATATGTAAGTTTAAAGATGACAAGATGGAATTGGACTCTATGAAGCCAAAAATGGGGAGCTTAGCCAAGAAAGAAGTTTGGCAAGCTGTAAATACAAACAAACAAACATTCAAACAAACAAATTACAGGTACAGAGCCTGTCGACTGGAGAATAGGTCCTACTCCAAGCAGGGGGCCTACCATAGGATATCTGCAAACAAGCAGGAAAAAAAGACCTGTCATTTTACCTTGCTGGAGAGAGCCACTAAACTCCAGGTCTCTTTCTCTGAGAGGTACCACTTATGAAACTAGACACCTCCCCACCAGGCATAAAATTGAACAGATATTTTCCCCTACAAGTCCAAACTCCCAGTCCACCCTATCCCCATCGCATGGTGGTCTGAAGTTCTGACCCCTGCAGAGCACAGAGTGTTTGGTCTTGTCCTGAGAGAACTGGGCATAGTGTGGACCACCAACCATCAGGACAGAATTTATGACTAACAGGGAAGAAAGAGGATGTGGGAAGAAAGGGACATTCAGTGGGAGGAGGAGCAATCCCCTGGTTATGACTATGCCTGGCCGGTGGTAGTGTTGACTGTTGGTTAGGGCTATGTCTGGTAGGATGGGGTGCAAAACCCCCAGCTCTGACAGCATCCACAGCGAGAAAGTGGTTGCCCTGTAAGGACTGAGTTTGGCAGACAGGGCTGGTCCCCAGCCCCTGCTAGGCCTGCAAGCAGAGGCTTAATAGGTGTGGACAGTGACCTAAGAGCAAGGGTGTGATTCTAACAGAACCCTCAAGCAGTGGCTTACTGGGTGTGAACCAAGACCTGAAGCCTTTGTAAGATTGTAGGAGACAAACCACAATTACAAAGCCTAGTGCTTTGGTAAGGTGCTATCTCTACTACCTGGAAACCCCAATTCAATCTCACCTTACCAGTTCTAATAATAACCAAACAGTGGAAAATAAACATGGTGCCAACCCAACAGAAGAACTCTGGCAACATGAATAACCAGAGTAGATTAACCCCCCCTTCGAAGAAATGACAAAGGAGATACAACTGAAGATGCCATGAATAAACAAATGGCAGCAATGTCAAAAATCAAATTCAGAATATGGATTGCAAATAAGATAAATAGAATGGAAGAAAAGATAGAAATTGAGTTCCAAAGAGTAGTTCTAAAGTTGTCTCAAGAAATTAATGAATTCAAAACCCAAGTCACTAAATATATGGACATAATGAGAAAAGAGATAGCAGAACTCAAGGAACCGAAAAAGTTAGTTGAAGAGCTCCAAAACACAGTAGAATCCCTCAGCAATAGAGTTCACCAGGCAGAAGAAAGGATCTCTGGAACTGAAGACGAAGCTTTTGAATGTTCTCAAACACTCAAAGAGGCAGACAAATGGGAGTAAAAACTGATCCTTTCCTGAGAGAGTTGCGGAATCACTCCAAAAGATCAAACATTCATCATATAGGTATTCCTGAAGGAGAAAAGGATGGTCTTAAAGGTACAGATCCTCCATTCCAAGAGATGGAGGAAAATTTCCCAAGCATTGCAAGAGATACAGAAGTTCAGATAGGTGACAGTTTCAGAACCCCAGCAAGACTCAATCCAAATAAAGCATCTCCTAGACACATTGTGATTAACTTTGCGAAAGTTAAGATGGAGGAGAAAATTCTGCAAGCAGCCAGATGTAAGAAAAGCATCATCTACAAAGGAAGAAATATCAGAATGACTGCATATCTCTCAACTGAAATGTTTCAAGCCAGAAGATGGTCATCAACCTTCAGTCTCCTAAAACAAACAACTTCCAGCCCAGGATCCTGTATCCAGCTAAACCGAGTTTCATTGGTGATGGAGAAAGCAAATACTTTAATGACATAGACATGTTAAGGAAATTTGCCATAACTAAACCAGCTTTCCAGGATATTCTCAGACCCATCCTCCACAATGACCAGCACAATGCTCTACCTCCAAATTCACTCAGAAAACTTTGAAGAAAACTCAACTTCCACAGTGGTGAAAAGATTAAAAATGTCCACTGGACATCCAAAAATCATGACACCCAAAAGCCCAACCTCTCTACAAACAAAAAAATTTATGGGAATACTGCTATTATAACATATAAACTATGTATAATCATTCATCTGAAAACAGTAATTAAGCAATGACTTGAATTAAATAACTAAGTTCAAACTGTCATAAACTCATAGACCACAATGATTTTACAAAACAAGCAATTCCAGAAATCTTATAAACAATAAAAAAAGAAATATTT
>CAUYON010079871.1:0-22107 GCA_963573935.1 Arctocebus calabarensis
CCTAAAGGAGGAGATGGGGAAAGACTGGGAGAGAAATGGAGAGAGCTTCTCTCTCCCCACTAGAATTCTCTCCCTCTACCAGGAGCCTTAGTGTTTTCTGTATTCTTTTCTGTGAATAAATTCTGTCTTACAAAAAAAAAAGGAAAGAAAAGAAAAGGCTATTCTATGTGTTAAATCATATTGGGCACAGTATGAGGTCTGTATACGCCCTATCTGACTTACCTTCTAATTGTCCTAAGGAATAAGCCAAGTTTGTCTTATTTGTAGGTCATTTCATCCCAGTAAAGAGAAACTCTTCTAGAAAACACAGGACATTTGCACTAGAAAGTTCATTGCAGCTCAATTCACAATCATCAACCCAAGTGCCCATTAATATATAAATGGATAAACAATAGTATATGTATAGCATGAAATACTATTCACCCATAAAAATGATGGAGACATTACTTATTTTATAGTAACCCGGAAGGAGTTGAAAAACATTCCTCTTAGTAAAGTATCACAAGAATGGAAAAGTAAATATCCAATGTACTCAATACTAATATTGAGTATAAGAGAAAAAATATAATTAAGTTCAAGTGTAGGGAGTGGGAAGGCAGAGGATGGGAAGAGGGAGGGGGATTGGTTAGCTCTCACCTAGTGGGCACAATGTAAGGGTATACAGCACACCCCCTGGGTGAAGGGCTCAACCACAACTTGAATTTTACCTAACAAACACAAATAATGGAACCTAATCATTGGTACGCTCATTGATCTAAAGTAAATTTAAAAAATAATAATGATGAGGTAGATCTTGGTTGAGAACAAATGAAAAAAACTCGTGAAAGAATCCAGTGATTCTCAAATATTAGCCTTATAAACATCATCTGTAGGTCAAGTGAAAAAAAATACTATGTCCTATTCTCAGTTTATGAGTACCATTTAATAAATTAGGTATCTGTAGGAAGCAGTTTTGAATCATTTAATATTTGTGCATGGTTTATTTGTTTTTCATATTATTTGAAATAGTAAAGGAAAGGGAACATAAAGCCATTATTTCATTAAAACATTTAGCAGGATTTTGCTAAGTAGATAGTCAATTATAAACATCAATGATATGAATTGTATTTTTTTCCAATTTACTAAGTGTGTACATAGTGTTAAAATGTTTAGAGATAATATCTTACTAGATCTTTAAGCTTAGGAAGTTGAGTATTATACAAAGTACAAGTGACAGCTTCATGCCAAACACACAGACACAAATTCAGTCATCTAAACATTCTGAATTTCTGCAATAACTGTGGAAAACAATCACACTTCTGTTGTTTTTCTACCCTTCATTATGTCATTTCCTAATGAATGAAATAACAATCAATACACAAATTCCAGCTCTGTACAATAAGGACATAAGGAAAAAATATTTATGGCTCACTCTCATTTACATAGAATTATGCAAGTGAGTCAATCAACCACCTCAATCTCCTGGGGTTGTGCTCCTTAATTCCGGCCTGCTTACTTCTTACATTAACTGACTTTTCTTCTATCTGCTTAATAATCTTAGGGCCAATATTTATTAATATAGTCCCGTTATGATAATAACTAGTTAATCTAGAAAACTAATACATATTGATGAAAAAACAGTTGAGAAAAAATAGTATCTCCTCCTTCTCAAGTAATACAAACTTATTTTAAAAGTAATTATTAGGAGACAATGTACACAGTGTTCTTGCCTTTGAAATATAACTTGCAAGTGATTGTAGCTGTGGAAATTCATCTTACACACATTTCATCTGACTCTCATGCAAGAACAACCAATATACAGCACTTGAGCTGTTACTACTTTGTCCTATACATACAGAAGACCATTACAGGCAACTAATCACTCCCACAGTCTTTCTTGGGGGTCTCACTAATGATCTCATTAATGATAAATCAAAATTACAAAATTAAATGAAATGTGTATCACTTCTAGTGTAGGGTAACAAATGTGTTGGCAAAATCAAATATAAGCTTACAGATGATTTCCAAATAATCATTAGCACAGAACATATGTCAGCAAATGTTCCCACTAATCATTGTTCCAATTTTCTTAAAAGGTAAAGATGGATCAGGTATCCGTACTCTATTGGTTAACAATAAAACGTGTCAAAGCTCAGCGGCTTAAAATAATAAATATTTATTATTTTTCATGAGCGTATGAGTCCTTGTGCTAATCTGTGCTAGACTCAGTTAATTTACTGTGGAACCACTTACCTGTCTGTATTCAGCAACTAATCCAGAGAGCCTCTGCTGGCCAGCTCTGCTCTGCTCTACTGGGCTTTCATCCTCCAGTTGTCCATTTTTGGCTTGTTCTCATGATGCGGCAGAATTCTGTAAAACAATGTAAGCACTCAAGTTCTTCTTGAGGCCTACAAGTGAATCTGTTATATAGATATTCTAGCTATATTCTGTTGGCCAAAGCAAGTCTTAGAGTCAGCCAGACATATAGAGATAGAAAAAGCAGAGGCCATCTCTTGATTGAAGAAGCTATAAAATTATAATACAAAAGTTATGAATAAAGGGAGGAGCAGGGAGGTAAGCCATTTTTTTGATCAATCTATCACAGTCATTTTCTCCACATACAGACATAAATCACAAGCATAATTTTAGAATAAATTATTAAGTGGATCCTGAAATAGATGAGACTTATCTGAATTTCAAAATAGCATTAAATCAGATCATTTCTATAATGTGTGGAAAAGATGGCAGCATGCGGCTTAAAGTTGAGGCAATAATTAGGCAGATTTGTAATAAATTAAATGGGCATATCCAAACATGCTTATTTATAGAACGCTGTCAACTTAAAGAGAAATTTCCAGTGGCAGAGTGAAAGGATTTTTTTCTCAGTCCTATTCTTTTTAACACTTATCACCATTTACCAGTGACTTGTGTGAAAATATGATTATTAAAATAAAAGTCGACATGAAGCTGGAAAAATAGACAGTATTTTGGATGACAGAAATAGCATCTAAAAAAGGCCTCACCAGGCTGAAATAAGGGATTAAATAAAATGCAGAAGATTTTAATATAAACTAAGGCATGGCAATGAAATCAAATCCCAAAATGTCCAATTATAGACTGGCTTAGCCGCATAAACATCTTAAGGGTTTCAGACGGCAGTAACTTCAATCATGATCTGTACATGCAATTTACATAAAAACATCTCTGAATATAGGTCACATTAATATAAGAAGAGTGCATAATCCAGAGTAAAATAATATTTTTCTAAATTTCAAGAGACATTGTGAACTCATCCTATAATTAAGCTATTGAATATAATAGTGATAATTAGTTTTAGCACTATTTTTGTTATTGAATTTGAGTTAATCTCACAGTAACATCCGAAAATCAATTTGGAGGGGCACATAAATTTTCATTAATTTGGAAAATGACATTAAAATTGCTAATATTCTGAGATAAATAGCAGATATATGTATTATGGAGTCATTCTAATAAAAAATATTAGCAATTAATAGCAAACGTTCATACTCACCAGACTATAGAAAATCCCAATGAAGATATAAAGGCAAAGAGACAGAGAAACATAGGGGCAAGATATAAAGAAAGAAAGCATATGTGTGAGATAATTATTCATTTTTTTAAATTAAATCATAGCTGTGTACATTAATGCAATCATGGGGTACAATGTGCTGTTTTTTTATACAATTTGAAATGTTTTCATCAACTGGTTAACATAGCCTTCACAGCATTTTCTTAGTTATTGTGTTAAGACGTTTATATTTTACACCTAGTAAATTTCACATGTACCCTTGTGAGATGCACCGTAGGTGTGATCCCACCAATTACTCTCTCTCCATCCATCCTCCCCCTCCCCTCTTCTCCCTTTCCCCTTCTTCTTGAGCTATAATTGGGTTATAGCTTTCATAAGAAAGCTATAAATTGGATACTTTTCTTCCATTCTCGAGGTACTTTGCTAAGAAGAATATGTTCCAGATCCACCTATGTAAACATGTAAGAAGTAAAGTCTCTATCATTCTTTAAGACTGCATTATATTCCATGGTGTACATATACCACAATTTATTGATCAATTCATGGGTTGATGGGCACTTGGGCTTCTTCCATGAGATAATTATTTAATTCATATTTTATAAAGAGAAAAACTTAAACATTCCAATTATAAAAAAATGATAAATTTAAAATGTAAAATATATAGGCAGATAATGCATTAAGAAATTTGAGAACTCGATTAAAAGTATATATTTATAAAACCCCACAAAACTGTCTTACCTATAGGTAAGACAAAGAAATCAAAGTAAACTATACATTGTATAAAAGGTGATGTAATAGGGCAGCTCCTCGAGTAGGGCACCAGCCCCTTATAGCAAAGGTGTTGGGTTCAAACCTGGCCTCTGCCAAACTGCAAAAACAGAACAGTAACCAGGTGCTGTGGTGGGTGCCTGTACTCTCAGCTACTCTGGAGGCTGAGGCAAGAGAATCTCCTAAGCCTAGGAGTTGGAGGTTGCTGTGAGTTGTGTGATGCCACGGCACTCTACCGAGGGTGATAAAGTGAGACTCAGTCTCTACAAAAAAAAAAGAAAAAGTTGATGTAATAAAAGGGCATTGAATAAATGTATACAAATAACATATATATTTAATTACAATTAAGTGAAACAAAAAATATCAAAAAAATTAATGATTTCTTTGTAAAGTAAAATGTTTCCAAAAGAGTAAGAGAAAAGGTCATTAAGAGAGAATCAAAGATGACCTATTGAGCCATAATTTGGGCCTCGGTGATTTTCCTAGCAATTTATTTCAAACTTCCAAATAACAAAAGAGAACTTCAATATTAATTTCTCTTCAACACAGACAATAGAAATAATACACTGAATGAATAAATCCCAAACTGAGCTTTTTAAACAAGACTTTAAAATCTAAGCACCTCAAATTTTAAGCTAGTGTAGTAGAAGAAGAGCAAACCAAAGAAAACAAACAATTGGAAACATCTACTTGATACCACAGTTGTCTTCTTTCCCCTTCTGTCTACTTATTTTGAGCTCATCATCATGCTTTAAGAAATTTGCCTCACAGACACTTGCAACTGGGGCACATGACCCAGAACTGATTGACTTTTATTAGTCCAGTTCCTTTGATATAATGATAGGCATCTACTTTAAGCAGAACCAACCATATGGATTCTTTCCTGTTCTGTTGCTTTAGACCTGAATCGATAAGTCCTGTTTTCACTGTCATTCCATCTGAGATTCTTAGATGGGAAGATGGAATGCTCAGGGTATCTATCATCAATGGGAAGTTTTCTTCACAACTGAACAAAACCAACTTGCATCTGAGGTTAAAGCCAATGATAGAGAAAAGGAGACTGAGATTTGATGTGACACTGGAACCAGAGTCATACAACTCCAGCCTAGTTACGCATTCCAAGTTGTCTATTTTGCTTCACAGCTTAAGGTTTACTTTTATAATATTTCTATAGTAAGTATGCCACCATAACCTACATATTAATAATAAGATAATGCTTATTAAACTCTAATATGTGTATAACTTTACATTTATATCAAAATTTACACTTCATGTAAATGTACATTTGCATTCATAAAATAATTAGCATATGAATAGAATTTGCATGGTGTGATCATGGGATTTCCCCCACACACATTTCTCTGCTTTTCTATTGTTTTAAATTGGAATATATTTATTTATATGCAGAAAATTATGAAATTTAAAATCATTCACAAAATGCTGTCCCACACATGTTGAATAGTATATTTCATTCTATTTTGAAAACATTAATATCTGCATTAATTTAAACTATTCTTTGTGTAAGGGTGAAACTATCTTCAATTACAGTTATTTCAAAAATTCATATGCCAATTCCCTTTCTAATGAACCACGGGTTTTATTCTATCTTGTGAGATAACCCAATAGGGTGTGGCTACCACTACTATTAATTATTGCCATATTTTCTGTCTTCTCATTTAATATATTATCAAGAATAGGATTGCTAATTTTCATAGTACATTTGATCCATTGCGACTTTTCATGTTTGGTCAGAGAGATTAAAAAGCATATAGTATTTATTTCCTCAGCTATTTACAATCAATCTACCCTATGTCATTATTCTTCATCCACAGTTTTTATCTAAAATTAATTCAAGGAACAACTGTACATGTGTGAGAAATTACTATGATTTCTACAAAGTTTATCAGTCAATTTGTTTCTAAATGACAGCATATGACAAATTTCTTTAAGAGTTTTTTGGTCAAAGTTCATTTTGTTGTTGATATCGGAGCAGTTAATATCCTTCCAAACATTAAAAAATTCCTTGCCATTCTGTCTTCTCAATCCTTTTAATGTGCTGTTCGGCTGGGAAGGGATGTTTTATTTTTTTCTGACATGTCTTTATTTACTTTAAGCATTTAAAAATTCATTCTGAAATGTGGACTCAGAAATCTCTCTTCTTATTACTGTGGATGTTATTTAGTTTTTTAATTCCTTATCACTCAGTTTCATTTATTCAATGTTTTAAATATTCTCTAATATTCAGAAATGAAATATCAAATATATGGTAATGATTGATAAATGAATCATTCCCTGTGGAGAAGTATAAAAAATATAAGAGATACAAAATTTCCCAATTTCATTATCAAGAGATGATTATTCTTAAGGTGTTTGCAAATAATCTTTCTTTTGTATCTTATATATATTCATATGTACTTGTGATTAATATTCATATATATACGCACATAATTTGTATAATCTTTTAACAACTAATCTCTTACCCAATTCTTTACTTTCATATTATTCTGTAATTATCAATAAGACATCTTAAAACAGACTTTTGCCTATGTCTTAACTTCACGTTAGCAATATTTGGTATAGGTCAATTTGTTTCAAATAGGCAAAAACTTCAACTCTCTATACATATAATAAAATTAACAGATAAATTTGCTGTGGGAACTTTTAATATAGTATAGGTTTACACCATTCATTATTTCTGTCAAACTATATTAATGCCATTCCTGTAAATATAGCGCCATTATTATACTATAATTATTTTAGAAAAACAGAGATACTTGGTCAAATCCACATGAAGAACTTTACAGTTTTAGAATTTTCTCAAAAGCCTTCAGTTCAAAGTGAAACCATAGCTCAGCCTTTTCCTTTTTCAAGGAAGAATTTTACTTTAACGTTGGTGCCATCTTCAAAACAAATTTCTCTCAACATTCTAGTCTGAAGAGATTAAAGTTTTATTTTGTAATTCTTCTATCCCTGCTTGTCCTTAAAAGAATTTTAGATAAGCTAATATTTGGCACCTACACTTCTTAGAATGGAAGACTTATTCTTTAAAAGTCTATGCTCCTAATTAGTGCATGACCAGCCCCTGCTCTGCCAGTGTGTAGCTGACAAGAAGCAGAACAATTTGACAGCAATGTGTGTGGTGGCCAATGGTTCCATGGAAAATTAGAGAAGGCAGCTGAGCCTTCATTGTCTTCTGTGTGATTTTACGTCAGGCAGTGTTTTTTTTTTTTTTTTTTTTTTAATAAAGGAAAATTTAAACCACAAATTGGAAGATCACGAATGTGAATGTTATAAAAAGTGCTATTGTCATTATCTCTGTGTTCCGCTTCCTAAGAGGACCACACAAGTTTCATAGACAGACTATTGAGAGAATCAACTGTTGATTGTGTACAGCAGAGCACAGATATCGTGCAGGGTTTTGGATTAGGCCACTTTCTATTTTTTCAAAATTAAAAAAGCATGCTAGATGTGGGTGACTGAGAGTAAAGCACATTCAAATCAGGATCGCTTGCCTCTCCTCTCCCTCTTAATGCCTCGAATGACTTTAAATTTGTATAACAGTAAAATGGAAACAATAATATTTTCACCATTTAACCCAAACATAGATTTCCTTTTTTAATGAGAAATGGTGAAATGTAAAAAGTACTTGATTAACATGTACACAGAATATTATTATGCAATTACGGATAGTCACCAGCCTATCTGAATAGAAATTTCACGATTAGATGTATTGATTCTGCATCGTTTCAGTATTTTCCCCTCTCTTACCCAAATATACAGCCACAGAGTTGGGTCTTTGTTTCTGTGATCTTTTTGTGTTTTCCAAAAAAATTAATGGTATCTAGAAATTTAGGACATTAGAATTTTTTTCTCTACCTAAGAAAACCTGTTTTTACTGGTACTAGGTATTATTTAGAATAACCTCTCAAAGTTACACTGCAGAGGATTTCAATAAAATACTTTATTTCTCAGTGATATCTATCATTAATATTTGGTTGTTAATTTTATCAGTGCCTCCACATTTATATTCTAGAAGGAATTTTTGTGTCTCTCAATGTTGCCTTAATTTTGTTTACTTTTTAATCAGGAGCTATACTAGGTAATATTTATATATGAAGATAAATTAATTCTCAATCTATTACAGGATTGGACTTATGTCAGGTAAGTGACCATTTACTTGGAAAGATTTTAAGGATGTTGGAGTGATTCTACAACCAAAACTGGCCTTCTTCTCGTATAACTCATGCTTTAAAAATTTTTAATTTAGGCTAAATAAATAGTGGAAGGAACACTGTAAATCATAATAAAATTTCAAGTTTATTCTGAAAGTAGATTTTGATAAAGGTGAGAAGAGAAAGCTAAAGGTCCTGAGCCCCAAGAAGTCGGGAGAAGTGAATGGTGCATCTCACACTGTACATTTTACACTAACGTGTAACAACATAGAACTAAATGGGAATGTGTTTGGAGTTATCAATGCATGTAGTGCTTTTGTATGGAATTACACAGGCAGAAACAGGGAGGTGGGAAACCCCTAGCAAAATGACTGCTTTTCAAATGTAACTATTTGTCCCTCAACACAGGCACATTTAAATAAGAACCTGAATGATTTTAAAGGAACAAAATTAAGAGAGAGATGACAGCACCAAGCTGATGAAGATGTCTGCGCAGCATTTCTACCCTTCAGGCCAAGTTTTCTTTTCGTTGTTAACACTAATCAGATACAGAAAAAGGATTTTCTGTGTTAACCAAATACTTCAATTTTCAAAATAGCATTAAAATCTATCATTTCTCTAAATAACTTAATGAAGTAAAAATGTAGATTTGTTTGTCTCATTGAAAGTGAGTTTTATTGTAATATAAACTTATTTTAATCATGTTATAGTAACATAGCCTAGGATACCAAACTATGATACGTGAAAGAAATGTTGTCTTGAATCTTGTTTATACTTAAAACAATACAATTCTGAGACTCAAAAAAAAAAATGTTTGAAAACAATTCCAAGGCAGAAAGGAAAATAGACTTTTAAGTATAGTACTAAATCCTTACCAGTGGAAGGATATGTGAAGACGACAGATTTTAAATTGAATTAATATAATTAATTTTTCATTCAGTTTTATACCATTAACACTTTAAACAAATGGCTGCTTAAAGAAACATAGTAAAGTAGGACAGTGGGCACTAAATCTTTTCTCTTAAAATGCCTACAATCACGTGTGGGTAGTGTGTGATCACTCATTGTTTTTTCTTTTTTCACATTTCTTTTTTCATATTTAGAGTAAACATTTCTGAAAAAATACAGTTTTTTGTATGTTTGTATAAAACTATAGTTTATTGTATGTATTGTATGTTATTCTGTTTATTGTATGATTTAGCAAAGCATGACCTTTTCTTGACCACCCCAGTACTTGGTATTCTCACCTTGTTATTATTCTTTTTGCAGGTATTATAAACTTCCTTGTAATGTTGGGTATATTCTAATGGACTTATACCTGAACTATTACTTTGAATGGAGGTCTTTTAGGAACAGAAATACTGTTGTGCCCTTTCTCTCCACAACACATGGCATGATTTTTCCCTTCTATGGTTGATATGCAAAAATGCTTATTTCTAATAATATTTGAGAGAACATTAACCAAGTTGGGAGTTTTTAAAGGGTTATATATAGGGCAAATCATCACCAATGAATTTGTTTAAAAAACCAGATTTAATCTTGATAGAAAAATGTCCGGAACTAAATACAGAACATTACTAATTTGTTAGCTTGTGAGTGATTCTTTTTTTTCCCCCAGAGTATCATTTTTCATGATGGGAAAAAGAAAATTTGATTCATATATATTTATATAAATATTATTTGAGTAAGGTGTACAATAAACTATAAGAGGAACATTACAGAGTACAGGTGCTATCATAGACCAGACTATAAAAGGAGAAATCAAGTTTAAAGGGTGGACGCAGTTCGCTATCACAGACAGAGTTGATTTGCTATGGTGCCTACTAAATGCGGCTAATTGCTTGTATGAATAAGTTAATCAGTAAACAAAATCTGGGCAGAAATATCTGAAAATCCAGGAAATGACTTCCCTCTGAACTTGAAAAAAAAAAGATGCTTTTCTTCAGAAACACGACACACTGGCAAATCCTTGATAAACAAGAGACGCACACTTTGCTGCAGTAGTTGTGTTAAAGAGGCAGCGCATCACGTGGGGAACTGAGGCAGGACAGTGAGAGCAAACAAACGTATCTTCTGAGAAACATAAAAAATGATCCTTTCACTGAAGAGCTAAAACCAAAGTTTGTTTTTTGCTTTTGATGCTTGCAATCTAGTATCTCTGAAAATGTCAGAACTGGTATTCCATTAGCAAACTTTAGAAGGGTTAGTAAATACTTCTATCCTGATACAGGTGACAAGTGTCCTGATTATTGCTAGTAGAATTTGATGACAACTCAAGATTACTGAGTGAAAATTTATTGTAAGAAAACATTTATAATTTTAAAACATCTTTTTGTAAGCCACGGGTTATCTTTCCAACTCAAATATGGCATATTGATGAGTATTTCTGTTCAAAAGACATAACAGAAAGGTCTATAGAAATAATCAAGGATTTCAATAACTTTTTATTGGATATGGCGATATAGCCTTATGAATATTTTAGATATTCAGCTTTAAGGATATAAATTACAAGCATCACTTACCATGAGGTTGGAATAATCATAGTAATAAATACATTTTTTGGAGGGATTACTAAATCCCAGGCAGTGAAAACTTCCTCTTCACTAGCTACTAAGATTGATACTTTTTTGAAATTTACTAGCAAAAATGTTACAGGATTGAGTCTACAGATGTCAGACTCCAAAAGGTATGTAAATTTTAAGCTTATTACCCAGGAAGGAAAATAGGAGTTTGTAGGACAAATGTCAACATAAAAAAAGAGGCATGAAATATTACAGTAAGGTATTTATAAGCAAAGGAGAGAAAGGAGGTAACTTCAGTGAGTGATATCAGGTAAGGCTCAAAAAGTGAGAGCCATAAATTAGCTTATAAGTGATTTCAACTTCTTTTTAATCTTGTGGAATTATTTATGATGTCTTTTCTTTTCTTTCACTCATACAGGAGGTATTGCATTCATTTTTACGGTATACCCACTGATATATCTTTCCGGTATTTTTCAGGTACTCGGAATTTCTGGCCCATCCTTGCTATGGCTCTAGCTCTGAAATCAGCTCTTTTCAGGGCCCATTATTACAGCAGCTGTTTGGAAAAATCTGTGTCTGTCCCCATGTAGACTAAGAATGAACAGACTGGGAAAGTCATCAGATCACCATAGCCATAGAAGAAATCATGAGGACAAGGCAGAGAAAAGACACTATGTGGCCTGGAATGCAGAGCACTTATATCATAGGACTTCAGAGCTGAAAATAGAAGGCTGGGCAAAACTTAGAAAAAGAGTCGTCTGGAGAGAATCAGACAACTATCAATGAAAGCTGCCTGTTGATAGGTGGACAAAGGAAGCCTTTGTGCGAACATTGGCTAATTAAGCCTTGCCATTACTCAAAGAGCTTTCTTTTGTGTAGAGGAGAGAGACATATAAGAGTGATGTACAGGTTCAGATTGAAAATACGTATACATATTCTTTGGGGGAAGGGCCATTTGCTATTAAACAAAGCCGGTGCTGCCTGTGCCCATTTCCCGCTTTGAGCAGGCAGAGGGAGAGTGGGAAGAGACAGGCTTCTAAAGTAGATGAAATTGTTGGCCATGAAAAGTGCCTTTGACTCACGGTTTCAATGGACTTAACCTTTATTAAATATAGAACCCCTATCAAAATAGCTATAAGCTGAGAGAATTGCTTCCAATACACACTCCTTTTCTTAGTAGTCATAGAAAAAACAAAGCTTGATAAGCTCTCAGGGCTGGAGTATTCTTCTCCCATATGGGAGTTATTATTTCCAGTTCAATGTGTCTCAAAGTAGGGGTCAGGTCTCCCAGAGGCCACAGGGGTCTGAGAGGGTTAACACAGAACAGAACTACAGAACTCTGAAGTGATCAGTGTTGATGATGGTAGTAAACTCTGAGCTATATAAACCAGATGAAAAGGCCTCTACTTACCAGCCAACGCCTTCAGTTTTCTCCCAGAAAATACTCAAGTATTTTCCATTTCCAAGAGGGGGCTCCAAATTGCTGTTTGATGTCTACAAAGGAGAGCTTATGAAAATCAGGGCGCGTTTGCCTCTCTACGTGGGATGCATGTAGCCAGCATGAGAACCTGAAATTTAGTAGGGCAAAGAGGAAAAATATTGAGATAGAGTAGTTCGAAATTTGTGAAGGAAATTCACAAACCCCAACGGAGACGTAAACTAAAGTCCCAGGTGCACCAAATTATTTCGGCTCCAGAAAATGCAGACGCCAATTTCTTTCTTTTCTTGATGAGTCCTTGTCCAACTTTTTAAAAACAATTCCTCCGGCCCTTAATTCTTTCTGTTGGCTATTGCAAACTACCCAAGAACATTGTATTTCAGAACAGTCACCTCATTTTAGGAATGTCTCAGGAAGCCACAGAATAAGTAACAGGGATTTTGTTCTTAACCACCTAATTACTGTCTGTTTTCTGAGCCCTTTCTCATGCTCTTATAATCAGCGACAAATGAGTAAACCTAGAGGTGGTGTTGGGATTTTGATGATCATTAGAATCAGACCTTTCCACATTCACAGTCTTTACTCAGAGTAAATGGCCACCCTTTTTCTCCCAGCCTGTTGACACCTATAGTAATTACTCCCAGGAAGCTAACTCCTTGGCACAGTATTTCACTTCTTAATTGAACAAGTACCAGCTTACACACTGTCAGCACTGATGAGCAGTGACATCCTCCTGTCAGCCAGGTAATTTGTTGGCAGAAAATGTCACAGACACTTTAGTTTCCACCTTTCAAAATTTCTCATGCAAATGAGACCCAGTAATTAGCACTGACCTTCTACTATTACCAGTTGTCAATCAGCTGTGCGTCAGGCTCAAAGACAGTCTCCCTTCATACAAAAACACAGGCACAAGAAGCATCCCTGGAGGGATGGCCAATGGGAGAGGGAAGTGTTCCAAAGAGTAGCCTCTTCTTAGAATAAAATATGTTTGAGGAACTCATGGAAAGACAACCTGACTAATTGTTCAAAAGAAGTTTTTTTTTTTAATTTTTTTTATTATTAAATCATAGCTGTGTACCTTAATGCAATCATGGGGTATAATGTGCTGGTTTCTTATACAATCTGACATGTTTTCATCAAACTGGTTAACATAGCATTCATGGCATTTTCTTAGTTATTGTGTTAAGACCTTTATATTCTGCATTCATTAAGTTTCACCTGTACCCTTCTAAGATGCACCGTAGGTGTGGTCCCACTGATTACCCTCCCTCCACCCAGCCTCCCCCCTCCCTCGAAAGAAGTGTTTTTTGAAGTATTGTCCATGAAACAGTTGTACTATCATCATGAAGCTTGTTACAAACTCAGATTCTGAGCCACAGTCAGACCTACTAAACAAGAATGACTGCAGATGAGGCCTCCGAATCTATGTTTTATACAAGCACCTTGCAAAATTCCCTCACATTAAAGTTTGGGAATGATTAGTTTCAAGGCAATGTGCATGTATTCCTAAAGGCAAGGGCAGAGAGCACATTTTCTTATCACCAAATTTAACACACAACATGATATCTCATTAGTGAAAGGCATTAGTATGTTTACAAACATGTGAAGAAATTATGACACCTACTCTCAAGGATTTTAAAGTTTATCATCCTAAGAAACATATTCAATCAAGCAATCTAGAATTGAAGCTGTAAAAAATACTGTTTTTAAGAGTGAAATACCAGCCGGGTTAGGTGGCTCACACCTGTAATCCTAGGAGGGCTTCAGGGAGGCAGAGGCAGGTATAGTGCTTGAGCTCAGGAGTTGGAGATCAGCCTGAGCAGGAGGGAGACCCTCTCTATATTAAACATAGAAAAACAAGCAGGGCATTGTGGTGGGCACTTATAGTCCCAGCTACCAGGGAAGCCGAGGCAAGAGGATCGCCTAGCCCAAGATTTTGAGGTTACTGTAAGCTATGATGATAACATGACACTTTACCCAGGAAGATAGAGTGAGACTCTGTCTCAAAAAAATAAAAATAGAGTGAAATACTTGGCATGCACTAAGAAAGTGCCCTATCTATTGCTTTGCCCTGTCTGCTATATGATATACACTTAAGGTGTATCTTTTATATCTTACCAGTAAAGCTTATAATTACAATGATAACATTGATTTTCAAACATAGAGCCTCAAACCCACGATCAACTAATGAAATGCAACCTGAAAAAAGTATGTATTTAGAAAATTTTGTTTTCAGATACGTACATACATATGTGAAATATTGGGATTTAGCTTATAAGGGAAGAAGCAATGCTTTTTAAAAAATCTGTGCTTAGAAATACATAATAGGTGATTTATCATGATTTTTATTTTGAATGAAATCAAAGACTATTCTAAACATTGTTAAAATTTCCCCTCCAGGAAGAAGAGAGCCCTGAGTAAATAAGAAATGTATCAGTAGGAAACAGAATAAGCATTTCCCAAATATTCATAAGGTGAATGCATTAAATCCACCAGAAACTCAAAGATGCTTTTGGAGTTTGGGAAAATTTATTTTACAAAAAGATAGTACATGGATGTCTTTATTTATTTTGTTTCTTTTTTGTAGAATTAAAATTGTAACATTGCTGAAGAATTATTCATATCATTCTCACTATCAAGATCATTCTAGGAGATAATAAGGGCCCAAGGAATCCCATTTATTTGACTGAGATTGTTACTTAAACCTTTCTGGATGGTAAATGTATAAGGCCTAACCATTTCCTACTGCGCTAGGTATTCCTCTTGGGCAAGATCTAACAACTCAAGAGCCATTCGCTCATTGTGGAGAGAATGTGCGGAATCTATAAATGCTGACTCAGCTGGGCAGGCGGTGGTATGATTAATGGACCCCAACCTGTAGGGAAAACCAGTCTGCGAGTGTTAAGGGCCTGGGTGGGAGAACCAGGCCCCTAGTGAAAGAGAAAACATACATTTCGCCCTTGCCTTCACCCCATGACCAGACATCCTGCTGCACATATCTGAGTCCCACGTGGTGGCATTATGGGAAATTTATATCTCTATTCAGTAATGATTCAATCAACCACCAACTCATCACACATCTTATCATAAACTTTAACTGCCCTTATACTTTTAAATGAGGCCCATTTTATTTTCATCAATAACATATGCATTCCATTTAAAATAACAAGCCCAATTTTAACAGTCTATCAAACTACTTATGAAAATAAGATATACTCAAGGGCGTTTCTTTAAATACAACTTAACTACTACAAGATATTGAGGAAAATAGTGAATAGTTACTTGATTTAAAGAGATAAGAATAGATTTAGAGAAAATAAACAGCATGCCACTTGGCTGCTTTTTGATTCTTTAAGATGCATTTATCTGCATAGTAGGAGAGAAGGGGAAGTCAAGTGCCTCCCTGCACCACAGAAGATACTTCCCATGTTTTAACTGAGGAATTCAATTGCATTTTCAGTCAGAATAAAGAATCTACATTTTGCCTTTCATATGTACCCTCATCCAGGATGTCTGGCACGGTAGCATCTCCCAGGAATGGACTTCCAATCGTACTAAGCATCACTAAAGCAATTCCAACCATGTTTCGCTGACAATTTGTCAGTATGAGTAGCTCAATTTCAAAGCTTGTCTTAATTCAGCTGATGTCTTGAAATAGTTTTGCAGATACAAAGTGCAACTTGTTTATTGTATAAAATACTTACTGAGCATCTACTACGCACCAGGCGCAGTTTCTAGCCACCCAGGGATACGGTTACTAATAAATGACTACTCAAGTGTAGAGTCCTGCTAATGACAGGAGGGGAAAAAAGAAGAGTTACACCATTCAAAGGCAAGTTAGATATAATTAAGAATAAATGGTATTGTTGTCTAGTCTTCCAGAAAAACAAAGATTTACTTGTAAAGAAACTTTTGTTTCTTTCGCCTTTTGCCTTTGCTCTTTTCATTACTAAGTTCAATGTTTTGTGAGTAACATAATGGAAACTAAAGAAGAATGAACCAGGAGACCTGGAAATTTGATTTTATCTCTTACACTGAGCAAATTGTGGCCTGAAGGAAATTAAATTTCTCTGAGCCTCAGTTTCCTGGGTTACTTTATAGAGTTTTACTGAAGAGTTAAAATGAAGTTTCATTTATGGGAAAGTACATTATAAACTAACTAAAGACACAACAGGATTTCATGGGCATCCAGGTGAACATAATCAACGCTAGATCTGTGAGAAAATGTTTCAGTGAAAGCAATTTATATTTAGCAGTTATAACCCTAACTGAGAATAAGTTAATTTCTGTATATTTCACTTCTCATTTCTTATTTTCTAGGTCTACTTTTTAAGGTGGAAGGTAAATGTTAGATGTAAAGGAAAAAAGCAAGTAAATATTTTTTCAGCTGAAAACATTATATTAAAAATACATACATATGTATAGTAACTTAAAATAACTGTAAGCCCTCATGTTTATAAGCCTGTTTTAAAGTCTTTCTACTATATCGTCTCAAGACAAGTCAACAATACAGTGGTAGCAATCTCACAGTGAAATTTGGTAGAGTTGTGGCTAATGATGATAGAAACAATTTGTCTTGAGAAGAACAATGAATGGACTAAAATTTTCTTCATTTTTATAAAATGTTTTTATTTATAATCTTCAGAGGTATATATATTGCCTTATCCACCTACTTGACTTCATTTTCAGAAAGAGTTGGATGAAATATCCTGACGGTATCTTTTTAAATTCCTTCTTCTGGGAGTGCTCGTATCAGCAAAAAAGGTAGGAAAGAGAAATTTGTTCCACCTGTGAAAAATTCAGGCCTTTCTGTTACTTGGTAAATAACTAAGTAAAGTAATAAGTAATGTTATTACTATAATATCTTTAACCTAATGCAAACGTGTCCTTCTTGACAAATATTAGTCAGCATTAGCTGTTTTGAATATGTCTCCTGCTTAACACTTTCAACTTTAATCTCTAACCATTATCTTCTTCCTGGCTCAGCAGGAAATTCTGCCTGTCATTAAATCAGTAACCCCTTATGTTTATGACTAGCGAGAACTACACGAACCAGACTTATGTGCTGAGTAAAACTTGTCTAATTAGTATCAGTCTTCACATTACCATATGTTGACAACAGCCTTTCATAGGTTATAGTATTTTGACATATGTGATGAATGAAAAAGTGTAGAATAACTCTTCATTATTATTTTATCTTCTTGCTATGACATCTCTTTCTCAATCTTTTTTCCTTTATCTTTTTTCTTCTTTTTCTTTTTTTAACATTTCCTGAGTTACTTTCACATCATGATCCTTAACTGCTTCATTCTCCCTTCCTGAGGAGGAATCACAGGCAGTACAAAGTTCGAATATGTTAACAACTTTCTATTGTCAAACTTCATAGCTTCTTTTTTATAATTCTGTCTGTTAGAATCTAGGTAGAATAGAAAATGGATTCACGGTAAAGTAGGTGAGTCTGTCTGTTACTTGCTTTGTGGCTTGACTGTCACCACATGTAACAGATTGTGATGGAATTCACTCTGGGCATCTGTTTTCTTCTTTATCATCACAGTGAAACTTCTAGCTGGAGACGTCAAAACTACGAGTGTTTAAATGAGGCAAAAAAAAAAAATATATATATGTATATATATAAATACACACAGCAGCACACACATGATTTTCCTAAATGATGATAGGTGAGACTGTTTAAAATGTGCAATACGTCATTCAGAAGTTGATTTTTAATAAATAACTTTTAAGTGAATTTTGATTAAAATTATTAGTATGACTTTAGAATAAAATTAGATTATATATTCATGAAAGGTCAGGAGGTGAAAAAAAGAAAAATGAAAACTTTCTTCTTATCATTTACAACTTTCTCTATTGAGAAAGTCTTTATTCCTATCATGTTTTATCCCTCATTTTTTGAAAGGTTTAAGGACTTCTTCCCAGAGACTTCAATTCCCTCCTCAACAAAAAAAACACATATTTTCCCTAGATGTTTTGTCCTTTGTGGGTTCACTTCTGTGCTGTTAAGTGCAAATTACAGTACATTGGGGTTTTTTGAAACGTAGTCTCATTCGTTTTGCCCAAATTAGAGTATAGTGGGGTCATTAGTTCACTGTAACTTCAAACTTCCAGGCTCAAGCAGTCCTGCCATCCACCTTGCTGAGTAGTTCAGATTCTAGGTACATTCAACAATGCTTAATTGATGTCTATATTTTTTTGTAGAGAATATGTCTTGCTATGCTGCTTAGGCTGGTCCTGAGCTCCTGGCTTCAAGTGACCCTTTCAATTTAGCCTACCAAAAGGCTAGGATTATAGGCGTGAAGCACTGTGCTCAGCCTACAACATATTTTTGAAGGCAATTGCTCTTCATACGCTTCAGCAAGTTGCAACCTGTACTTAGGTGGATAATTACAATACAAAGAAGGCTTACAAAGCCCAGGTACATCAGGAAGTCCAGTTCAGGTAATGATTTATGTCTTAGCCTATTTCGTGCTGCTATAACAGAATACCTAATATTGGGCAATTTATAATAAATATTTTGGCTCACAGTTCTGGAGACTTAGGAACTCTAAGATTGAAAGGCTACATCTGGAGAGAGCCTTTCTGCTGCATCATCCATGGTGGCGAGGCAAAGAAAACATACAGGAGAGAGGACGAAGGGGGCTGAACTTCTCCTTTGATCAGGAACTCACTCCCACAACAACATCGTTAATTCACTCATGATAGCCGAGCCCTCATAACTTAGTCACCTCTTAAAGTCCCACTTCACAGCGTGTTTGGTGGGTTTCTAACATATGAACTCTGAGAAAGTCATTCAAATCAAGGCTAATTACTTGGATAATATGTGTCTGTGAATGTTGTTTTCATTGTCTATCACTGTTTTATTTCTTTCTGAGTCAAATAATTTTCTGAAAGACATACAAAATTTATTTTAATTTTGAACTATGGAGTATTAAAAAACCAAAGGTCTTGCAGCTACCATTTTAAACAGCCTTTCTGGATTCTAAACTTAGATCAATGTTTTTCAAGGAATTATTGGCATCTTACTTTTTTCATGTTAATTGAAGTTAAATAGAAAATATAAACAATTGTGCATTATGTCTACAAAAATATAATGATACAGAAATACAAGCAAATTTACCACCACATGGCAGATGAACAAATAGAAAAAAATATATTTTGAAGATAAATCCAATTTTTGGCCAGTATATTTACTGTGATTTCCATCAGAATTTTAAAGAAATAATTCAGAATATGTTTTTATTGAGTCATAACTAAGCAAACCAAAACTTTTGACCTTTGTTTCAAATTATTTAATTATTTAACACATATTTTAAAAGTCTGTATTTGTGATAAAGCTTGAACTGCTAACTACACTCTATTACAGCTATTAATTGAAACTCAGTGTAGGACCTTCTTGGAATAAAACAAATAAATAGAAGTAAGAACAAATAAACATTTTGTAAGGACTTTGAGTGTCCAGTTAATTAAAGATAGAATTGCAATAGAAGTTCTTTTTTTAAAAATTGGACTTAACAGTAATTCTCCCATCAGACTGTCACTTTATGTTTAAATTCTGTTTAAAGTATGTCATGATTTATGCACTAGATCAAAGCTGAGCTCTTTCAACAATATATCAGTTAATTTCAACATCAAATGTGTTCCTAGGATGAAGGTTAAACTTCTAGTTCTATGCTATCATTTAACACTTAAGTACTAAGTCTCTAAACAACACGGTATCATAGGATTCTAGATATGGAATGGATCTTTTCAATCCTTCATTTTATATGAAAGTAATATTTGCTGAGATAGAAATGCAACTTGCTCAATGTTTCAAAATAGTCAGTGATAAAAATAGAGGACTAATCAGATGCACTGGTTGCCAGGTTAATTTACTTTCTATCATATTTTGGAGGGGAGAGCAAAAGTCACTTCATTATCCCAATTGGAAGCCACCATATCCCAATTGGAAGCCACTATAGGTGTTCCTTAAATTGAGACAGAGGTGGTACTTAAAGCTAGATACATGGGCCACTATTGTCATACTTATAATAAGAGATATGGAACAATTTTTTTTTTTACTTTTTATAGAGGTGTTAATGTTCTTGTATTTCATTTTTTCAGAGAAGAAATTAATTATTGGATGAATAGTTAGAATTTCTGTGCTATAAATCCAATTTCTGTTTACCTTCTCTTTTATAGAATGTAATTTGTATAAACTAGCTATTAACTCATGTATCTTAAAAATACATAAGATTGTTAGTGCTATGGAAACTGAACATACTATAGAATGAAATTTATAACAGAATAAAAAAGCACAGAAGAGGAAAGGAAATGTAGTCATCTTTTGTACATTTTGTAATGGTATCATACAGATTGATATAAAAAGTCATGTTGTTTATAACACAAAAAAGGAATCTCAACTAATGCCACGTGATCTTTTAATGGAAGGTATATGTTGTAAAATGCAAAAGATATAGTGACCGACTATATATTAGAACAGTAGAAATGAATCTCTACATTAAGGTATATGATAAAGAATATTAAGTTCAAATGATTGTGTGAATTCAGATGAGCGAATTTAAAAACCACAGTTTATATTTCTTAGCTTAATATTATGTTTTTTACAATATATAATTTGTTAGATATGAGACATCTGAAGATTTCATTATTTTTTTTAATTAATTAATTAATTTATTTGGAAGGTGAATGAATGTATCAATGAACGAACACAGTCCCCTCCGGGGCAAAGTGAACCAATGCATCAATGAATGGACACAGTCCATTCATGGAATTGAAGCCTAGGAAATTCACATGAAACTGACCTAGGCATAGGGAATGGGGATTCCACGTTTAGTCCCAAGTGCAAAATGAAGGAGACACCGAGGCACAGGTGACTCCTCAGCAGTTGTCAGGCCTTTTTGGCTATTGGAGCCTCCAGTGGGGGTTGGAGGTCCCCCTCCTTCCAGTCATCGAGCCCGCTGGATCTTCAGCTGGCTGCCGCAGCACCAACACTGCCAAGGAGGAGGCGGCAGGTCCACCAGCTCTGCTGAGCTGGCCAGGGCGCCAAATGTCCTGCATCAATTCTCCCTCTCCGAGTAGAAACCCCAACTGCTGTTAGGGAAAAGGGGCAAAGACCTGATCTAACTGTTTCCTGCTGAATAGGGCGATGATAGAAGGGAGCAGTTTGGGTTTCTCTGGAGGGAGAGCGATACAGGGGTTCATGGACTGGAACCATCTTTATTGCGTGTGGCTTGATGACATTTTTTTGGCTCACAAGTGTAGGTGGTCTGTGGTTGGTTGTCTTCACTGTCTGCCTCCATTGAAGATAGAGGGTTTCAGGATTTTACTCGTGAATGATGTATGCAAGAATCGACTCCTATAACTTTAACAGCTGTAGAAGAAGACAAGATAATAGGAAAGGGGACTTCCAAAGTTGGGGTTAGGGAAGGTGAATTAGAGGGAAGAGTTTTGATCATGACTAGATCTCCAGGAGGGAAAATTTCCTGTTCTAGTTAGTATGTCCCTCCCGAAACGGGGAGCAGGACTTTCAGGCATGATTAGGGAGGCATGAGAAAACAGCAAGTCATTCCAATTGCAGCTTCAAGGCTGGGAGAAAAATTTGGTAATCGACTTTCCAGATACCCCCTGTATAGTTATGGATTTGGTGGATAAAAACCAAGGCTA
>CAUYON010079873.1:0-20338 GCA_963573935.1 Arctocebus calabarensis
ATCATAATAAAGATATTTGTACCAGAATGTTTATTGCAGTCCAATTCATAATTGCTAAGTCGTGGAAGAAGCCCAAATGCCCATCGACCCACGAATGGATTAATAAATTGTGGTACATGTATACCATGGAATACTATGCAGCCTTAAAGAAACATGGAGACTTTACCTCTTTTGTGTTTACATGGATGGAGCTGGAACATATTCTTCTTAACAAAGTATCTCAGGAATGGAAGAAAAAGTATCCAATATACTCATCCCTAATATGAATCTAATTTATAGCTTTCATATGAAGGCTAAAACCCAACTATAGCACAAGAATACAGGGAAGGGGGAAAGGGAGGGTAGGGGAGAGGGGAGAATGGGTAGAGGGAGGGCAATTAGTGGGAACACACCTATGGTGCAACTTAGCAGGGTACTGGTGAAACTTATTAAAGGTAGAGTATCAATGTCTTTATAGAGTGATCAAGAAAATGCCATGAAGGCTATCTGTAACAGTACGATAAAAATATTTATTAATGTATATTAATCGTGCCCTGTGATTGCAAAAATGTACATAATTTTGATTCAATAAAATTATTAAAAAAAAAAAAAAAAAAGAATAAAGCTGCACCAGCCACTTCCTGAGCCTCAGGGGTCGTTAGGTCTCCAGGCACCTGGGAAATCTAAAAGTCATCATCACTACTTTACTGCCCTGACAGCCTAGGCATCCTTCTCTTTTCTGTATCTTATGCCTTCTAGAATTTCAGAACCAATAGAGACTTTTAGGGGCCAGTTTTTGCGGTCACATTTGCAGTAGCAGGGAACTCACTCTCCCCTGAGACCACCTGTTGTGTTTCTGCACAGTCCTTCCTCAGATGGGCTCAGGAATCTGCTCTCTTTTACCCTCTTGGATCCTTATTCCCTCCAGCCCCTCATTCCTGCCTTGCGACTGAAACCCAGACTGGCAAATGAGAGAAACAGTCCAGGCCCTCTGTCAGAATTATTATCTAACAGAATCAATTCAGCATTAGGGGTTGGTGAGTTCTTTGGGAGTAATAATCTCCCAGCAGGATAGTTAATTACAAACTTGAATCAGTTAGTTCTTTTCAGAATAGTCTATAGTCTCTACCAGATGGGATCAGACCTATTCAGCCCCACCCCCCAAATACCCCTGGCATTTGCCTGAGTCTTTATATTTCAAGCTCCCACAAAATTGAGGGCAGTGAAATATCTTTCTATGTTTTAATACAAGTGACAAGCCGGGCTAAGGCAAGGCTCAGCGTAAACTGATGCCCTCTGTGATAAAGGCAGGTGGGGAAGCAGGTTTTGTTTGGGTTTCTCTGCCATCTGCCCATTTCATAAAATGGCCGCTGCCAGTGTCCTGCTTTGCTCGACAGTCCTCCGGCCTGGTGTGCCAGCTCGGGCTTGATGTGTTTATCCACTGACTTGTTGAGCCTAAAGCTAGGGTGGCACAGTCTATTAGAACACCAAAATTTGTATATCCCGTAAAGAAATGGCTCACGGCTGAATCATATGCAAATGATTCAAATCTTTGCTTCTTGTGAAGCAGCTTAGCTGAAATCATGCTCTTACACTTGCATCATAAACTTGTGGCTTGTTGCTACCTCTGCCTGGACTGGACAGGCCTTGGCCTGGAGTGTCTGGGAGTGGAGCAAGAGAAAGCTCAGCCGGACGGCTTCCCCAGAGCAAGCCATTATTTTCTAAGAATGAATCACTTAACCACATGGCTAACTTCAAAGGTCCCGACTTTTATTCTGGGGCTGGGGGAGGAAGGAAAGGGAAGGCCATCTATTAAAGCGAGGCTATAGATCAAAAGATTTTAGTGCTAAGGCAGGTCAGGGATTCCACAGCTTGCCCCTGCACACTGCAACAGGCAGAGGGGGCCAGAAGAAATTAGATTTTTCCTTTGACTTTGACTGCTGATTTTTACATATAATGATGGAAAGATTTTTATTTGGGAACTTTAAAAATAAAATCTTTCCTAAGCTGGATAGAGGTCTAGCTTAGTAAATGGCTGACATTTCCGGGAGAAAAACTTCCTCCTGGTTTATCTAGTCTGGGGGATTTTAACGTAGACTCTATGGAATCCCAAGTGGGCCATAGACTCTTGAAATTTTTGAAAAAATTTCATGAGTGTGCATATATGTGCATTTTTCCAGGGAGGGAGTCCAAGGTTTTCATCTTCTTTGCAAAGGTGTCTAAAGTCCAAAGAAACTGATTCTAGATCGGCTTGGGACCCGCCAACAATGATTGAGGACAGTCTACCAAGAGACGCTTGGGTTTTTCTGAACTCAACCTTGGCTCTGAAATAATGGCTCTGCATCCCCTCTTGAATGGCGTTTGAAAGTGAGCTTTGCTTGTGGCCCCCTGGGTAAATGCCACTCTTTGTCTGCAGAACAACGTGGCCCTGTCAGAGTGATGTATCACTTGGAAACCGGGGTGGGTGCCAGAGCTGTCGCAATGTTGTCACATCCTGATGGGATGTTGCAACCTGGCCCTGCAACCTCCTGGGAGGGAGAGTGAAGTCTTGCTCTTTCTGTGTATGTGTCTTTCCCGATTTCAGGGAAACCCACATCAGGTGCAGGCCCTCCTGGTGACAATGCCAAGAGCGAAATTCTTCACCAAGATGAGAGGTTTCTCTTCTACTAAGACCTGTTAAACCTTAGGCCTCCAACCTGCCTTGAGTTTTGGAGAAATTGCCGGGAGCACTGAGTCCTGGCTAGCTGGGTGATCAGATAAGTGAATGGGTACATGCCCAGTGGGAAACACAGAATCACCGGGACGGGATTATTATTTTTTTCCCACCAACAAAAGCAGTATACAGTAGAAGCGAATCTGACTCTTGGCAGGACAGATTTGAGTAAAATCTGTCATGTGCCAATGGAGGCCGCGTGCAGACCACTATCTTTGGAAACAGCATTGTGGTTATAGGTAAAGCTTGTTGCTTTAGACTGTGTTCACATCCTGGCTCTGATTTCAGGCTCTGTGTGTGTGTGACTGTAGATAAGGCATTTGACCTTTCTGTCTCCCAGATCCTCCATAGTAAGCACTCAGTAGCTATTCCTCTGAACCAGTTTAATTAGGAGCTCAAGGCCAGTGGTTCACAAGCTTTTTGGATAATGGATCACTGGTGACAATCAGAGGAATATTGTGGACTTTCTTCCTGTCCATACGGTGTCAGTCAGATCAGAATAACCTTGAAGGCCACACATAGGTCAGTGAACCCTGGGTTAGGAGCCCTGAGGGATGCACGTGAAGAGACCAGTTTTACCTTCTTAGAAGAACTGGCCTGGGTTTAAGGACTACTTTGTATTTAATTTGATTGGATTTAGGTGTAGGATTTTGCAGGTAAGATCTGCCCTGGTCCTCCCAACACACAAACACACAAAATGCCCTCTGAAACATACACATACACAGTCACACACACACTGCTAAGTCATTTAGTTTTCTTTCAAAGAGGAATTTGTATTTTACAGATTTGCCTCTGTCATCTCCTCTTTGGTGATAGTTGCAAGGGTTACCATAATGAGTCATTTGTTAAACTAATCTGTTTCCATAGTCCATATAACTGTGGCCTCCTGTGCTGAGCTCAGACCACTCAATGGTCCCTTTGTCAGGCTGATCGAGATGTAATTTTGCATGCCAAAAAAGGAAGTCCGCTGGCTTAAAAGCTATCTTTCTTTGTTATAAATGTTTGCATTTTTATATAATGAAAAAAAAAAAAAAAAGAAAGAAACCCTTCCAATGACATAAGTTTTTGAATGGCTTCCCATCTCTTGCTCCCATCTCTCTTGGAGTGAAGGCCTTAAAATGTCCCCAAGGGATAAATGATCAGAACCTCAGCCATTCTTGCTCACAAGCACACAGATATCAAACACACACATCAACCTCAGGGCCTTTGCACTTACTATCCTCATGCGTAGAAGGCTGGTGCACAAGCTGTCTGCAAGGCTGTCTCTCTCACATCTTTCAGACTGCTTTGTCAGAGATCTTCTGTGACTACCTTAAATTGTAGTCACAATTTAAATTGCATTATATTAAATTGTGAATTAATACTCTGTCCACCATGACTTTTATCGTCTCTGCTTTGTTTTGTTCACTACCACATACCCAAACAGTGCCAGGCATACAGTAGGTGCTCATATTGGTTAAATGAGTGGATGCCTGAAAGCAAGTGGGAAATAGGTAAATTATAAATGGGTCTCATTTTTCTCCTTAGCAGAGTCACCTGATATGAAAAAGGAGCAGGACCACCCTGCAAAGTGCCACACCAAAAAGCACAGTAAGTTGGTTCTGGGCCCTTTTGGTTCTATTGGGCATACCTGGAGGCCACTGGATTTTAGGCAAATCTTGCCTCTGCCTGCTGCCTCCATTTCTACACCTTGGACTGGGCAGAGTGAGAAAACAGGGGTGTCACTCGCCATCTGCCCTCTGTAGCTATTTCTGAAGGCACAGCCAACCTCACTTGAAATTTCCTCCTCATTCCATTAAATTTATTCTAAAATGGAGACACCCAGTGAATAAAAACTTCCTTGCAGGCATGGAGTTAGCAATTTCTCTCTATCCCAGAAAAAAAAAAATGGTAGGAAGCTGAGTGAAGCAGGAAGCAGCTGACATCTGTCATTCTACCTACCTTTGTGGTGTTATTGTTCCAAGGAATGGCTGTTGAGCCTCACGATTCTGAAAGATTCAACATTGCTCTTCGGGAGTTGGATCCCCGCAGTCATAAACTCTCGTGAACATACACAAAATATCAGAGACATGGAACTGGGGAAGAGCATAGGAAGAAGTCAAGATAGTGCCATCTAGAAGTGTTAGGGATGTGGAATGTTCACCATCTGCTATTCCAGTTCTGCCCACAAAATGGAATCAGTGCCACCCTTGAATGCTGGGGGTAAGGCAGGAAACAACAGATATCCAGGTGGAGTAAAATTGAATTTGGGTGCTAATCTCATTACACTTCACTTTCAAATAGAGCTCCCCAATCCCTGTGTGACCACCCCATCCATAAACCCCATATGTTCTAAAATTTAATATTCTAGAACCTTATTAATTTTCCTTTAGCTGAAACACAGTTGCTGGGTTGAGGCAGTTTATTTAGTTCAGGTACCAGAAAAAAGTCACTGAAACTTGTTCTCTGGGAAAGTACCAAGTTGAAATGAATTTCAAGCAATTTGGGAATAGAAATTAGAATAAATTCCACCTGGCTTAGAAGATCTATGATGTATTCCTTAGTGTGCTTTTGCCTCTAGTTAGGTGTATGATGCTGGCCAAGTCTCTTTAAATCTCTGCACCTCTGTTTCCCGGTATGTACAATTAAAAGACAGTATTAGTTCCTTCTCAAATGCCTTTTATCTGCCCCGTGTTTGGTGATCCTGAGATCTGTCTTCCCTCGAGTTGAGCAGCTCCTGCTTGAAGGAAGGTGATGCAGCTCTTCCCTCTGCCCTTTTTTGCTGTCACTTGGGCCCTTCCTAAGCCCCCTTTTCTGCTTTGTGTCAGATCCGAGAGGAACTCACCTATGGGAATTCATCCGAGACATCCTCTTGAATCCAGACAAGAACCCGGGGTTAATAAAGTGGGAAGACCGATCTGAAGGTATCTTCAGATTCTTGAAATCAGAAGCTGTGGCTCAGTTGTGGGGGAAAAAGAAAAACAACAGCAGCATGACCTATGAAAAACTCAGCCGAGCTATGAGGTGAGGCGTTTCCCATCTTTGAAAACGCTAAGTCTGCAAGACCAGCTATTTACCCAAAAGCCTTGTTCTGGCTGGCCACCTTACGCAGTCTCCTTGTGTTACAGATATTACTACAAAAGAGAAATTCTGGAACGTGTGGATGGACGAAGGCTGGTATATAAATTTGGGAAGAATGCCCGAGGATGGAGGGAAAACGAAAACTGAAGCTGCCAAGCCTTTGGACACAAACCAAACCCACACCAAATAACAAACAGAGAACTCCCGGACATAAATATTTCGAAGACTACTTTTCTCTGATATTTATGTACCACGAGGGGGAAAGAGAAACTACTTCTAACGGGAAGAAGAACACTACAGTTGATAAAAAATTATTTTGTTACTTTGAAGTATGTTCTATATGGGGAACAGACGTACACAGTTTTCTGTGAAATACGATGCTGTATGTGGTTGTGATTTGTTTTCTCCTCTATTGTGAAGTTCTTTTCCACTGCAAGAATAACAGGGTTTGGAGTCTTGTACTTCTTGCTAAGAGAAAAGGAAAAAGAAAAACAAACAAAAAAAAAAGCAGAGGGCATTAAATGTTTTTGTATGCAAAATGATTTAGGAAACAGATGATGTGTCCTCCACGTGGCCTTGTTAAGAGAGGTGGACACCGCTGCCAGGTTGAACTCCAGGATTTCGGATTGATGGAATAAACCGGAAGGATGTTGGGAATTTTAACCTGACCGTCAGGATCCAGTGAATGGAGGATGGGGAATTTCAAAATCCAGGGTGGGCTGTAATCACTGCATAATCACACAACTTGGAACGTGTAAATCAACAAGAAGAATGAATCATGGTGGGGTCTTCACACTCATTCAGGATGATCATCTCTTCCCTCTGCCTCAGATGGTTGGTGGAAAAGTTTAGTTGCCCTGTCTGCTCATTTGTAGTTATCTGAGGGAGGGCCCAGGCGTGATTATTGTTATTCCAACTGCTTATAAATAAGTGGGGAAAAGAAGGTGGTGGTATGAACACGACTGATGAGTTTGCTCTTGGAGCTCTGCAGGCCGGGGTTTCTCAGTCAGCACAGATGACATTTTTGGCAGGATTATTCTTTGTGGTGAGGGGTACCTTGTGGATTGTGAGATGTTTAGCAGTATCCTCCACCCGCAAGATACCAGAAACACTCCTCAGCTGTGACAACCAAAAATGTCCCCAGATATCACCAAATGTCCCCTGGGGGGCAAAATTGCCCTTTATAGGGAACAATCAACTTGATCATTCAAGATGAAGATGATGCTTTGTTCTCAGAACAACAGCAAAAGAAACATAAGGTCTTTTAGTCCCTAGTGTGAAGCAAAAGCAAGATTTCAAAGGCAACCTACTTTTATTTTTTAAAGAGTTAGGGACAGTGGTTTGAAATCTGCAGAAGAACTTCCTTCGGAAACCCCAGGTGAGAGCCAAAGTCAGATAAATGAAACATAGTCATGTGGCAAGAGCTATTAATATAATAGAAGACATTTTCCCTGGAATTACAGGCAGAGTTAAAATTATATCCCACAAGGAAATGCTGAAATAGGAATGTGTGTGTGAGAGAGAGAGAGAGAGAGAGAGAGAGAGAGACATACCCAGGGGGAAAAAAAAACCCTTTGCAGATGTTGACCCTTATGATCTTTTCTCTTTTGTATCATCTTTTACCTGACCCACATGAACTCATCCTAAGTGAATGTTTTATTGCCTAGATTTGCATTCAGAGGAATGTTAAAAAAACAAAGAAAGAAAGAGAAAAGAAAAAAAGGACAGACCAAAAACCCTACTCAGGAACTATTGTCACCAAGGAGCTGGAAGCCTTTTCCATGAATGGGATTGTTCTAGGTACCTGGAGACTTCCCACTGGGCCCTGCAATCTGGGAGGAGCTGAGCCTGCAGACACTTTGAAAACGGGTTTGACATATAGATCCCTTTTGCAGCTTTTCTTCTGACTTTCTCATGTCTTTCCTTCCTCCCCCAACCTGCCTTGGATAATAAATATGTGGATAAAAATGTGATAATAGGAAGGAGTTCTCTTCATGAGCTAATAGAGCACCTACCCTACTGTCTACCCAGTGGAGGCAAGTGACTCATAGTTAAAGGTTGCAAAGCATCTGTAATGTATGTAAAGGGCTGGAAGTAAGAAGTTAAGACTATGTGATAATCATACTGAGATCCATACTGGGTAGTGACCTTGAAGCACTATGAATGACCTTCAGAAGGTGCAACCAGCTCCATTTTTATTTCCCCTTGGCTTCTTGTCTCCACAAAGGCTTTCCTTAGCACTGTCAAGTCACAGTTACTGGGGAAGCTGATAAAAATAACAAAGAACAGTAAAGAGGCTGACTATGCAACTCAGATGTTTCTGCAGAAAAGACACACCTTACATTCCAAGCAAGGCCGAAAAAAACTATGGGGCCTTCCCAGCATATGACGTTTCAGCACACAGCATGAATTAAACATCCAGATATTTGAATTAGAATTGCACGTGAATTTCAGTGTGTCTTTGTGTGTGTCTGAATCGTGTGACCTCGGGGGCATCTGTCCGTTCTCTCTGCTGTTCCATGCCTGATGTTTCCTGTCCGTCGTCTAAGATGGCTAGATCCTTCTCTGAGCACATCCTTTCTCAAACCTGTACGCTTCTCACATTCCCCTAGCTTGGCTTTGGCTCTTTCTGCACCCTTTCTATTGAAGAGCAGTCCTTGCTCAGAAGTCAGCGAATCTGGGAGTCCCAACTAGAGCAGCTCTGCAGATAATTAGCAGATTGTGTGGTTTGCTGAAAGTGACGGTTTCTTGGCATCGAGTGGCTATTTAAAAAGGCTGGAGTCTTAAGTTCTCAGTGTATCTCTCTATTGTCTTGACTTGAGTTTGATGCATTTTCTATGTGCTATTCGTGACTTGGATAACTCAAGGCAATCGAGCTGTGCCAACTTTGGGTGTGAACAGAGTTCTTCCCACCTGTGTTGAAAGGGAGAGCAAAGTCCTATAGATAAGCCTCCCCCCTTTCTTTTGGGGACAGCGAGCTTCTCACGTAGGAAGTTCGCTTGTGCTGGATGTGCACGTGGTCACTAACCACGGTCTCTTTGGACCTCTCTGATGTTTGAGCTTAACGCTCGGGCTCACTCTCATTAGCAGGTTTTCATGGGAACCTGAGGCAGGAAAGGTATTATTAAGATTTCCAGATAGTCGACTTGATAAAACTTGAGTGAAGGCCCCTGGCTTTCAGAGACATAGCCTATAGTTTCCTGAATATGCCGCCTGAGCAGGGCAGACCTAAGCTGTGAGTTTCCTTTTGAATACACTGGTCATTCCTCAAAGTTCTTGCCTTGCTAGACTGTAAGCCCTTTGAGGACAGGGACAGTATCTTGTCACTACTATATTTTCATTACTTATCATAAGATGGGTGTCCAATAAATATGTATTAAATTAATGAATGAATATCTTCTGAAAAACTCTGCTGATTGGGAGGCTGCACCTATAGTTGGGACACATCATTTCTTCAATGGAAGGAGCGTACAATGGCCAAAACTTCAAGGACGTAGTATCTACTATGAGCATTTTACTGTGAGACTATTTTGCTTTCCTACCTGTGCTGAAATAAAACCAAAACAGACTGTGAGACTTATCTGGTACAAGAAGCCAGTCATGGACCTCTGAGCTGTTTTAACCAATGAAGATTATGAATGTGTTTATATGATGTAAATGGCTATTTAAGTGTAAAGCAGTTCTAAGTTGTAGTATTTTGGGATTGGATTTTTATTATTTTTTTTCTTTTTGAAAAATACTGCAGGAACTTTTGATAGGGTAACACATGTTAGATTTTAGTTTTGCAAGTGCATTGTTTTTCAAATGTATAAAACATAGAAAAAGGTAAAACCGTAAGAGGGAAGTCAATTATATTATCATTCCATAGTCATTGAGCATTTGTTAAGTCACAGCATAGAGTCATCTATCCAAGGAGCTTACCTAATTATGTAGGAGATACTAGATCTTGATAGAGACTTACTGGGCGGATACCCTCCTATTAGAGCCAAGTTATTCTCAGTGTTGCTTCTCAGGATTCAATTTCTGGAATAAGATAGAGCATTTACAAAGATTTTACTGAGACTGTGTCTTATAAACTTCTGAAATGTACAGACCTTCACAAGTTAACTAAATTGGGATTAATCTTTCTGTAGCTATCTGTGTAATTATCGATTTTCTTCCCATCTGGCTTCTGGATTGAAAATTTGTGGGAAACAACTCTACAACCACTATTTAAAAAAAAATCAGAAATCTTCCTCTTTAAGCTGTCATAAATTCAACTGAGTATTTCTGTTTTATGAAAGAATTATATTTTTCAAAATATGGGGGTTTGATGGGTCCCAGAAAACACTAATAAAAGCTGTAGAGTTCAGCCTGGAAATGTATGTTTTATTCTTCAAGATGCCAACCAAACCTGGGCTTAGCGGAGATGCATTGACTTTACAACAATAGAACACACACAGCCTCTACATGTCTTTACTCAGTAAGCATTTATTGAGAACCTGCTATGTTCTAGGCCCTGAATTATGGCAGATAATGCAAGAGACAAAAATCTTTGCCCTTATGAAGTTCAAGTTCTATTGAATAGTAACAGACAAGATAGTAATAAACAAATAATGTGTAGCCTATCAGATGTGTAGTAGAGAGACACAGAGGACAGAAGAGGGATGGAGACAGTCAGAGCATAGAGGGGTACATTGCAAGTTCAGGCAGTGTTAAGAAAGAAATATTTGGTAAAGGACTGAAGACTCTAAGGGAAAGATCCAAGCAGATACCTGGCAGAGTGATCCATTCTAGAAGGACAGGCAAGCGCAAAGGTACAAAGTAGGTGCGTGCCTACCATGTTCAAAGAACAGTAGGAAGTCTGTTTGCCAGAGTAGATTAGCCACAGTAGGAAATGATGAGAGAGAGGCGCTGGTGAACCAGATCTCAAAGAGCTTGGAGGCCATTACAAAAGGCCCTTGCTTTTGCTATGCATGATATGGGGAGCCACAGAGGAGGGACACGCTCGCACTTCTAGTTTAAAAAGGAGCCTTCTGGATATGATGTGGAGAATGGATTGCAGGAAGGCATTCAAGTCTGGAGGCACATTCCAAGGTAAAGCTGAGCAAACGGAGGTTGAGAAGATGACTCTCACATCCAGGTTTTTAATATAATACTTCAAAATGTTTCCAGGTGGTAAGGGGCCTCTACTATTTCATAATACATTTCTCCAGAAAGTCTCTGTCGGTCAGATAATTTCATAAAGAATGATGAAAATAATAACAGCTATTTGGGAAAGATTCATTTAGTCCCAGAAACTGTGATATGTTCTTCAGATACATTATTATACTTAATCTTCATGCAAGCCTGTGACCTATAGACATGAAACCCAATTTTTGTATGATGCAAATTAAGGTCAAAAAAGTTAAATGCCTTTCTCAAGGTCATATAGCTAGTAATAAGTGATAGAGCTGATATTCTTTACCCAGGTCCCTTTTGTTTTAATCCCAATATTTCTCTAGTTCTTCAGAATGCTAATGTTAACACACACTTTTCTAGGGTTGAATATGCTGGAGAAATATTATACTAAGTTGAACAATGTTTTACAGAGCTACTTACTGTAGGACTTCTCAGAGTCTATCTGAGGATTTGCATCGTGAATCCACAAGGTTGGGGAAAAGTGTTCCCAATATCCCATGGTCAATGGACCTTTTATATCAAAGATCTTATGAAACCAGCACCTCTTAGAATACTCCTAGAGAGATAACAGTATTAAGAGATGACTTCTCAGACTTAGAATAGGCAGTGTTTTTATGTTTGGGCAGTATTTTCATGGGCCATAGTATCTATGATGATAATATTTCTGCCCATCAAACTTGGCCACCTTTGAATATATTTTTATTTCTTCTCTCCTTAAGAAGAAATTCCCTTACTTATTGACCCAGGCATTATTTATTCGCACTGATGCATTTTTCAGTAATTACAAAAGACTTGCAAAGTGATTCTTTGGAAACTATGGACCCTTCTGAGTTTTAACTCACTGGAACTATCTATCCAAAAGTATAGGCATTAGCACCATGTGACTATTTAAATTAAAATTAGTTACAATTATATAAACTAATATTTCAGTTTCTTTTTTTTATTAAATCATTGCTGTGCATTAATGCAATCATGGGGTACAATGGTTTTATATACAATTTGAAATATTTTCATTAAACTGGTTAACATAGCCTTCACAGAATTTTCTTAGTTATTGTGTTAAGACATTTATATTCTACACCTAGTAAATTTCCCATATACCCTTGTAAGATTCTTAATCACGCTATTCACTTTTCAAGTGCTGAATAGCTCACGGTTACTCTATTGGACAGTGCAAATATAGAACATTTGCATCATCAGAGAAAATTCTGCTGCATAACACTGCTTTAGAATCTGGTCTAGAAGGGTGGGGGAAGGGTAGAAAGGATAGTGAAAAAAATTCACCAACTGGCTCGGTGCCTGTGGCTTAATGGGCTATGGCGCCAGCCATGTACACCTGAGTTGGCGGGTTCGAATCCAGCCCGGGCCCACCAATCAACAATGATGGCTGCAACCAAAAAATGGCTGGGCACTGTGGCGGGTGCCTGTAGTCCTAGCTACCTGGGAGGCGGAGGCAGGAGACTCACTTGAGCCCAGGAATTGGAGGTTGCTGTGAGCTGTGATGCCATAGCACTCTATCCAGGGTGACAGCTTGAGGCTCTGTCTCAAAGCAAAAAACAAACAAACAAAAAAACCCTCACCAATTGTGAAATAAGATCCAGGGAGCCTGAGAGGCTGAAGATGACCCCGAATTGTAGAGAACAACAGCCTGAGAGGCCAAAGATGACCCTGAATTATAGAGAACAACAACAGCAAAAATTATAGATCCAAAGCAAATATCTCTGTGTTTGGTGGAATGTTGACAGTGTCCACAAGTACAAACAAGTTTCATGCTGTCTGTGGAGACTTAGAGTGGGAGGGTCTGATTGTTCTTATCTCTAAACCCCACAAATACCATACGGTCATTAAAGCGAATTGTCCAAGGATGTGGCTTTCTGGTTGAGAGTATTGGCACTGAAGGGAGAGCACCAAAAGGGGAAGGGAAGTGAAAGATCCCCAGTAAGAATGGCTGCTACTGCCCACTTCTGCTGTAAATGGCACCAATACCAATTTCCTCGTTCTTTTCAAGAGCAACTTCTTGCATAAGGTTTCCACCCTTAGGCTCTCTCTTTCCTTGTAAGTCAATTCTCCTCCATCCTGATCTGGCCCCTGTTCCTATCAGGTCCCTAACAATGGCCTCTTGAAGGTCATAGTCAAGGTCATTCCTGTCTCAGAGAAGTTGCTGCTGCTATTCTCTCCACCTAACCTACAATGTGTCTTCTTTGCATCTTCACACAGCTGGATCTTTCTGAGTTACTTGGGTCTCACTTCAAAAAGTCACCTTTCCTAATCATACTCATGTCAGCTGCCCACCTATCCCCAGTCATTTCCTATTACACTACCCACATTTTATCTTCTCAGAACTTAAAGGATCCAAAATTATATTTTTAATTCATTAGTTTAATTGTATAGCATTTATTCTCCCTGAAAGAATGTAAGCTGTAGGAGAGCAGGAGCATGGCCTTCCATGGTCACCAAGTGTTTCCAGAGCTGGGATGAGGCTACAACAAGCCTGGCTCTGTGAATATTTGTTGAGCTAACAAATGAAAGGCCTTCTTATTTTCAACTTTTTAGGCCTTTCTTTTGAAGTCATGCTTTTTGACACTGGTGAACCCTCTACCCCATGTGCTTTTTTATCTTTTCCCTTGTGTTCTGCACCAATGAGGTTCTTGCTCTTCTGCGTCGCTGAATACTCATTCTTCAGTCTTTACTCCTCCCATCCCTCTCACTGCATGTGTTACCCAAGATTAAATGCCCTCTTCTCTTCTCTCTTCCCATTCCCTCCCTCAGAGTTTAGGCTCTCAAAAATCTCAACTTTAAGAGACTTCAGAGTGGTAATGACTGTTTTCTTTCTGGTCCTGGCCTCAAATCTAACTGGTTGGGGACCATGAACATGTCACTTAACTTCACCCCTTAGTGTATTTATCTATACATGGGCCACATGGAGGTACCTCCTCCTTTCCAGTGGTGCCATGGGAAACAGAGTCAAGCTCCTGATCATTCTAGAATTTATGGAAGGTTTATACATGTAGATCTTGTGCTTAGCATGTTGGTTTTTTTGTGGTTTGTTTTTGTTTTTGTTAATCCTCACTCTAACTCCCAAAGGCAGGTTCTATTGTCATTTTCACTTTACAAATGAAGAAACTGAGGCTCAGGCAAGGAATCTTAACCAAGTTCACTTTGCTAGTATGTGGCAGAGCTGAGATTTGAACTTCTGCTTGGCTGAATCCAGAATGCTATTCTTAATCATGATGCTTTGTTGTCTCTCTTTGAAAGCATTACAGAAAGAACAAAGCATTGAATAAAGAAAAGAGTTTGTTTCTGAATTCATGATGACCTCAAGAGAGGAATTCAGAGTGTCTAGCTGGGAATGCGGTGATAAGTAGTTAACACAGTGTCTTCAAATCATTTTACCCTACTTAGCATGATACTTGACCACCCTTAGCTAGGTTCTAAGATTTAGCGAGGATCTGGTGTCTATTCTGCCCTAAAAATCATAGTCCCAGAGATGCTTAGAGGTAAGACGTCATTTGGTACAAAGAGCTTAGTGCACAGACCCAAGGTCACCCAGACTCATAGCTAGAAGGAGAAGACAGTTTTCCAGCCTTCTCATTTGAAAACCTTCTAGGCCATGGACCTCCCATAAGTTCTGGATTCGTCTACTCCAACACAGAGACGGCTTCAGGGAAGCTCCTCTACCCTCCTGCCCTCCATGGCAATGTCATGTAATCTTGTGCTTATTCTTCAAATCCAGCCAGCATCATCTCCCCTCCCAGGTACAGCCAAGTCAGGGAGTAAAAAATTCACATCCTAGATGCTGGTGGGAGAGCAGATGTGGAATCAGAAGGACCCTGTCAGAGCTGCTAAGAAATGATGGATGCCAAAGTCCCAGCACTTCTGAGGAGGGCACACAGAGAGTGTTCCTAGGATCCCATTAATCATCGGCTCTTTGTCCTCTTTCTTCTGCTCCATCATGTGTAGGTGTGCTGTGCATGTGTGCGTGCCCATGTATGTGCCTGCCCGCCCTTCTCTCTCTTGCTCTCTGTCTCTTTCAGCATCCCCATTCCTTCCCCATACCCTTCCTTCTTCTCGCTCACCAATTCCTTTCAGCTCCTTCTCTCTCCAAACCTGTCTTTCCAGGATGCTAAAAGACAGAGCCAGTGAGAAGACAGTCCAGGATCAGGAATGGTGCCACCTCTCTGAAAGCTTCAGTGGTGACAATAACAAATGGTATTTACCTAAGAGTTATTAACACATCAACTGTTCTCTCCTTTACTGTTTAGTCATGTCATTCAGCACTAATGGACTTTTCCAATGGCAAACACAAGAAGAAGAAGTAAAACAAACAGTGTATTCACACTAGATAGAATTGGTGATCCCTGATGAAGCTGTGAAAACAGAGGCCATTCTTAAGTTTGACCCGAGGACACGTCTCATCTAAATGAGGATACATAGGATTCTGGCCCCATTTTGGACTCTCCACCAAGACTTCCTATGAGAGGGAAAGCAAGAAGTGAAGGAAGAGGCAAGAAGGGAGGACTTTTACTTATTCAACAACTTTCAACTATGTACTGGCAGTGATCAAGGTGCCATGTTGCAACCGACAGACTGAAGACAAGTTCAAGAGACTCATCCAAGTTCATATAGTAGAGTGAGTTTACTTAACTTCCAGTTCTGCTCTACCATTCTATCTCCATTGCTGCCCATTTGTTCTTTAGGAAGGCAGCATTTTCAAATCTTTGGTACTGTACAACAGGCTAAACAACCTGGGTTCCAATTCCCATGCCTTCATTTATGATCTTGGTGGCCTTGGGCAAGTGACTTAACCTCTGTAAGCTTCAGCTTCCTTATGAACAAACAGGGGTTCTAAGTTGGAGTTTATACTTTATGGGGAGAGACAGGAAAATAACCAGCATATTACATTGTGGTGTGATCAATATCAGTGGACTTCAGGGAAACAGGACACCTGGGTTCGAGTCATTCCTCTGCCTCTAAGTAGCCATGGGCCCCTAGGCAAATTTTTAAAACTCTTTTGCCTTAGTTTCTTTACTTGTAAATGGACAGGTTGGACTAGATCATCTCTGCAGTTGTTCCAAATAGAAAGTTCCAGGAATTTATGAAAATAAGTTTGAATCTGTTCCAGAATTCATTTAAATATTTATAATCTATCAATAAATTGTGGTATGTGTACATCATGGAATATTATGCAGCCTTAAAGAAAGATGTTTACATGGATGGAGGTGGAACATATTTCTCTTAGCAAAGTATCTCAAGAAATTTTATCCAATGTACTCAGTCTTACTATGAAGCCAATTTATAGCTTTCTTTTTTTTCTTTTTTTTGCAGTTTTTGGCCAGGCCTGGGTTTGAACCCACCACCTCCAGTATATGGGGCTGGCATCCTACTCCTTTGAGCCACAGGCGCCTCCCAATTTATAGCTTTCTTATGAAAGCTATAACACAATTATAGCTCAAGAAGATGGGGAAAGGGGAGAGGGAGGGGAGGGGGAGCATGGGTGGAGGGAGAGTAATTGGTGGACCACACCTAAGGTGCTGGCTTGGGAAGCTCAGGGGAACATTGATTCCTCTCAGGTGGATATTGTGGAGGAGGGAGGGGAATGAAGATGAAAGCCACAGTGCCTGGATCCCTACACATGCTTAGCTAGTTGCAGGGAAGGCTGTCCTTTCTGGATCTAATAGTTACACCTTGATCGGGTAAGGAAGCTCCCTAGGGCCATGCATGACAGGTCACAATGATGGCTGATATTTATTTAGTGTTTAATCCGTATGAGATATGCACTTCACCTGCATGATTTTATTTAACCCTGTGAGTTTGGTACTATTATTACATACTCAGAATCATTATATAGTTTTCCCAGGTGGCAGATTCAGGATTTGAATCTAGTTCCCAAGCAATGACACTTCTCTCCTAAGCTGTTAAAGGAAGCACCACTTGAGGTTTGAACAGACAAACAAAATCCCTTCTTTCTTTGAGTCCACTTTCTTAGAAACAGGAAGTAGAGTTTTGCCAAAAACACAAAAATAAACAAGTCTCTGGGACATCAAGTGTAGTTTGAAATTCAAAACTCTTGGCTTTTTTTTTGAGTCTGTTTGGTCCCAGTGATGCTAATGGTGGAACCACTGGTTGAACTCCCAGGCAGCTCCTATGGCAGGAATACGTTATGCGTTCACAGATGGTGCCAGTCTCAGAGCGTGTGTGTGACAAGTGGGTAATGCAGAGCAAGTGACAAGCTGGCAGAGAAGGAAAAGGTGAGCTCTGGTCCTGACAGCTGGGAAAGGCTTTCACAAAATTGTGGAATTTAGTCTCTTTTGAAGCAAAGGAATTATATTCATTTTTAATATTATGACTTAAAAACTGTCATCTGATCATTATTTTCAAGAAATCAAGGAATATAGAAAAAGACAAAGGATGCCATCTAAGATTCTTTGATAATAAAAACACAGATGGTTTGAGGGCTGGGAAGGGGGGAGTGGAGAATATAGGTGAATCAAGACTTTAACACTTTACATCAGAACCCTGTTGATTTATTATTCAATAAAGAAAGAATATGTAAGTGGAAGGGGCAAGATGGCAGACTGGAAGCAGCTTCTGACAGAGGCTCCTGTCCAAAAGGAAAGATAACCTCCAGAAACTGCCCAATTGAGCTGAAGACTGGGAGCCCAGCTGAGAGAGAGAAGTGATAACTGCAGGTCAGCTGTGAGGCAAGCTGCAACTTTAAGAAACCAAGCTTCAGGCTGAAAAACTGAACTAAAGTTTTCCGCCATTCTGAACTTCCAGGACACCCTTCCCCCCTTACCTACCTCTGCTGAAACTGAGGAAGGAGGACTTGAGCAGGGCCCACCCTCCCTATTTGCTGTACCAGGTGGCCCACCAGTTAAAAGACTTCGGGGCCGCACCAAATGCATGCCAGCCCCCAGGCCAGGGATGTCACCAGGACCCCCATGCAGGCTCCGTGCCCCACTTGGCCTTGCCTGCCGCAGGCAGCAGCCAGAAACTCTGCTCGGACCCTCAATTGGCACCCCGCCAGGCCTTGGCTCACCACCAGCAGCTGCTAGGAAGTCCACCAGGACTCCCATCCAGTGCAGATCCCAGCCTCGGCCCACAGCCTGCAAGGACCCCCGACTGGTGCTGATCTGTGCCCCGCCTGGCCTCAGCATGCCACCCACTGGGACCCATGTGTGGCTCTGATCCACACCCTCTGGGACTTGGCCCTCTGCTCCTGCCACCCACACCAGCCAGAGACTCCACCAGGAACTTGCCAGGCTTCCGCCTGCCTGTCCAGGCCAGGAACTCCGTGAGCCACACAATCCACCTCCTCCCCTACTCTCTCTGCCTATGCACTGGCTCCACCCATCTGGCCAGGGACTCAGAAGGCTATGTGACCCGTGCCCACCCTCTGGAGCACTCCTCCTAGCCAGAGACTGCTGGAGGCATGGGCTCCCTTTGCAAAGGTCGCCAGGTGCCCCATCCCATGCCCTGCTGCTTGATCTGGGGAGCTGTTCCCGCAGCCAGAACTCCCTAGGTGGGGCAGTCCCAGAGGAGCTTCACTCCCTACAAAGATCCAGTAACAACAGAGTGATCCTGCTGGGGTCTGTTCTGGGAGAGACACCTCTCCAACTCTGAGGAGAGTCATAGCCAACAGTGAAAAATAATCATGAGACAGAATCAACAGAAAAACTCTGGCAATATGAATAATCAGAGTAGATCAACTCCCCCAAGGAATGACAAGGTAGATACAGCACAAGATCCCTTACATAAGCAAATGGCTGAGATGTCAGAAATCGAATTCAGAGTCTGGACAGCAAATAAGATCAGTGGAATGGAGGAAAAGATGGAACTAGAATTTCAAGTAGTAATCCAAAAGATGACCCAAAAGATGTCTCAATAATTCAATGAATTCAAAGACAAAATGACCAAAGATTTTGACACACTGAGACAAGAAGTTGCAGCCCTCAAAGATCTGAGAAATACAGTAGAATCCCTCAGTAACAGAATGGAGCAAGCAGAAGAAAGGATTTATGACGTGGAAGACAAAGTTTTTGAACACTCCCAAAATTCCAAAGAGGAAGAGAACTGGAAGGCAAAAATGGATCATTCTCTCAGACAGCTCTGGGATAACTCGAAGAAAACCAATATTCGCCTTATAGGGATACCTAAAAACGATGAAGTGGCGTCACAAGGCACAGAGTCTATTCTTTATGAGATTATGAAAGAGATTATGAAAGAGTCTCTTCTTTCCAGACATGCCAAGAGATTCTGAAATTCAGATAGCAGACAGTTTCAGAACCCCAGCACAACCCAACCCAAATAAGACATCTCCCAGGCACATCATAATTAACTTCACTAAAGTTAACATGAAGGAGAAAATTCTGAAAGCAGTCAGATGTAAGAAATCCATTACGTACAAGGGGAAGAATATTAGAATTACTGCAGATCTCTCTCATCAAACCTTTCAAGCTAGAAGAGAATGGTCATTGGCTTTTAATCTCCTAAAACAAAAGAACTTTCAACCCAGGACCCTGTACCCAGCTAAACTGAGTTTCATTTACGATGGAGAAATTAAATAGTTTAACAACATCCACATGTTGAAGAAATTTGCTATAACTAAACCAGCTCTCCAGGATATTCTCAGACCTATCCTCCATAGTGACCAGTGTAATCCTCCACCACAAAGTAAACTCACCCAGAAACTTTTTATCAAATTTCAACTTCCACAGTGATGAAAGGATTAAAAATGTCCACTGGACTTTCTAAAGATTTATCATTACTTTCAATTAATGTGAATAGTTTAAACTGTCCTCTAAAGAGGCATAGGTTGGCTGACTGGATACAAAAACTCAGGCCAAATATCTGCTGCATATAAGAATCTAATTTTCCCTTAAAAGATAAATTTAGACTCAAGGTGAAGGGATGGTCATCTATATTCCAAGCAAATGGAAAACAGAAACAAGCAGGCATTGCAGTCTTATTCACAGACAAAATAGGCTTTAAACCAACCAAAGTAAGGAAGGATAAAGACAGACATTTCATATTTGTTAAAGGTAATACTGAATATGATGAGATTTCAATTATTAATATTTATGCACCCAACAATAATGCGCCTCAATTTATAAGAAAATCTCTAATAGACATGAGTAACTTGATTTTCTCCAGCTCCATAGTAGTTGGAGATTTTAATACTCCTTTAGCAGTGTTGGATAGATCCTCTAATAAGAAGCGATGTAAAGAAATTTTAGATTTAATCTTAACCATTCAACATCTGGATTTAACAGACATCTACAGAACATTTCATCCTAATAAAATTTAATACACATTCTTCTCATCAGCCCATGGAACATACTCCAAAATTGGCCACATCTTAGGTCACAAGTCTAATCTCAGCAAATTTAAAAGAATAGAAATTATTCCTTGCATCTTCTCCAACCA
>CAUYON010079877.1:0-60543 GCA_963573935.1 Arctocebus calabarensis
TTCCCTTGATCTCTGTCTTCATCTGGTTATCAAAGACCACTGAAGGCCAGGTTTAGAATTCTGCTTGTGAAGTCTGAGGCTCCTTTACAAGCTTTTGGAGTTAAATATCAGAGGCCAACTGGGAAATGAAGTACGCTGCCAAGATTATTGTTCCTCCTGAGTGTCAGGACCTAAATTGAGAAGGAAGGAGTAAAAGGCAACAGCTTATCTATCTGGAAAGTGAAGATGGTGAGAACAAGTTGAGTGTAGATCAGAAAGTCCAATGAGCTTGAACTTCAGAAGGGTATAAAAGCAGTGGTTCTCAACCTTCCTAGTGCCATGACTCTTTAATACAGTTCCTGTGGGTCACAACCCACAGGTTGAGAACCATTGGTATACAGTAAAAGCATTTAAAATAAATCAGTAAAACATACCTTTTCCTGGCTGACTCCCTGGCAGAATTGACTTCCCTGAGGGGTTTTAGATGAGGACACACCATCTCCAGGTCCCCTTCCCTCAAGTAAGGAGGAGTTGACTCTCTCAGCTTTTCTTTCTGGAGCTGATGGGAACGACAGAAGCATTAGCCATACAAGCCTCATCCAACTTGCTTACCACCTTCTGGTGACCATCCTCACCCTGAACTATAACCTTTTTCTCCTGAGTGGCTGATTTTTCTTCCTCTGTTCTCCGAACCTTCAGAAGATTCCCTTCTTTCTTTGTATCTGTATTATGTAAAGACATAAAAAGTTGTTCATATGGAATTTCATCTCATTTTGCTAATCATTGAGAAAGGAGTTCTAACTATAGAATGGTGAGTAATTTAAGGATTTGTTTAGTGGAAATTTCTTTATCATCAAGATTATACATAGGCCATGCCATGTTACAGCAAAACATTACCTTTCTCTTAGTCATAGGTGGGTAAAACCATACGATGGCCAATGAGAAAGTCTATGACTATCTTCCAGAACTTACAACTGAGCCCCCATGGTCAGGCTTCACAGAAAATACAGATGCTTGGGCAACCAGAAGGGGAAATATACACTGCCCTGCGTACACTGAATAAAGTCTGGAATAAAGTGAAAAGATCTCTTTACAGTTGTCAGGTGACAGTAAGAGCAGGAGGACCCACACCAGTCATTCCCAGAAAAACAGTATTCTGCAAGTGCTGTAAGGGATGGCAGGGAGGCACGTCCTGGTCTCGCCTATCCAGATGGATTGGCAGGGCCCTGGGCGAGGCTGTACTCACCACATTGCCCAGCTGATGGTCCCTTTGTGGTCACCAAAATATGTTGCTGGACTAAGGAGTCCATCCACTTGTCATCCAAGCCAATCAGTGGAGAAGCAGATGAGCGATCAAAGTTTCACTTAATTTCCAGAAAAGTCAGTGATTCGAGAGAACAGTGGGAATGTCTCCTCCAAGAGCTGTTCTGCCATCCTGTTTCCCTTTGTTACTTTTACACTCTCATAGTAAAAGCAAGCATCAGCAATGCTATCAATCATCAGATCCTCCCTATAGGTTACAAGGTTACAAACTATTCTTCTAATTTTAAAGTGGTCATAGCTTCGAAGCATTCCTACTCTACACTAAATTTATAGCTAGTCAGTAGTTTGCTAAGTGCATGAAGTACATGGGGTCCTTGACCAGTACCAGGGGCCTTGGAGCATCCAGTCTCTTAGCTTTATCTAGGTCAGAAGACCTTGACTGTGAATAAACAACTCCTGAAGGTGGCTCGTGGACCTGTCCAGTACTGCCACAGCTTGTCCAGCAGTGACTTGTGTGTAATGGTTATTTAAAATAATTATGGCCACCATCACTTCCTCCCATTTAATTTCCCCTCGTTGAAGCTTTGATGTTTTTCCTAGTATGGTTTTACCGTGCCCAGGGCTGGATGTAATCTGTCAGGATTAGCTAGATGCCCTCTCTGAACTTGGCCTCTTTGTATAGGTCTGTGGTGCTGTTAAGGCCTTGGTTCATTCAATCTAGTGATCTGAGTTTTGTGAATGACACTAAAGATCCATTCAAATGTACAGATATGTTTTGTAAAAATACATTGTTATAAACAAGTAAATAACTTTGTATACTTATGTTTTCTGCCTAATCTTAACGAGACCTCCCCCAAACTCTTCACTTTATGGTGGCGCACCCCATTTTCCTTCCAGGTTAGGACATTATCTTGAGAGGTGTCAAAGCTATGGATTTCATAGAATAGATTTTGTTTGGTTGATCCCCTTTTGAAAGGTTCAGATGGATAGTTTTCTATCTCTTTAAAAGGGAAGCAAGTGATATTTGTTTCATTTTTTTTTTTTTCATTTCCAGTAGTCATTCTGAGAAGAAAGGTCAAGTGGCTATTGCAAAGGGGAAAACCATAGAGAAGATAATTACCTTTCAGGCTTCTCAAGGGCTTGTTTCTGGGCACCTGAACTTGGAGAAGCATCAGAGTGGTCAGGCCATTAGCAGAGATGGGAGGAAAGCCTGTAGACAAGCAGCGGACACCATCTCCATCCTGGAGAGAGCTTTCAGGGCTGTGATGACTACAACCAGGGAATTCCCAGCAGGAGCTTGTGTACAGGAGGTGAACAAAGTTGAGATCTTAGCTCAAGCCCTGCTCTCTATCTGAGAGAGAAGAGCTAAAGCCTTGCCTGCTAATTCTTATCATCAGTACTTCAAACACAAACTGGTGTCTGTCACCAGTGGGGCATTTCTAGTGCAGAAAAATCCCCTGGGATGCAAGGCAGGTAGGAAAAATGTTGGAGAAGACCCACCTCACTTGCCACAGTGGGGGAAAACCCTACAAACGCAATGAATACAGAAAAGCTTCCACATGGTACCCCGCTCTAGTTCAATGTTAGAGGATTCGCAGCAGAAGAACTCCCTGAGTGTCACACTGGTGTGAGCACTCCCTTCCCACCTCCTGGGGCACAGTCAAGAAAGAAAGGATGGATAATAAAATCCTTTTAAGTAGAGGAAAGTACTGGTTCTGTGTTAGAGAATTAACATGGAAGAGAAGCTGACACCTTAAGGAACATCAGAAGTGTCACAGTAGAGAGAAACCTGGTGATTGCAATGAATGCCAAAACTTCCTCATGGGATTTCAGGTCTCATCAATCACAGAGACGTCATACACACAAAAACTCTTGTGGATGTAATAAATGTTGATAAAGCTGTCTGAGGGATCTCAGAAGAAATTTTCCACCCAGAGTCCAGGGTGGAGAGAACCTGGTAATTACAGTGATTGGTGAAAGGCTTAAGGATAGTTCAAACCTAAATGGACCTCAGAGAATCCATGTTGGAAAGAGACAAATAGAAAGAATGTGGAAAATCTTTCCAGCTGAGCTCAAACCCCACAGACATCATAGAATTCAGACCTAGGTAGTACCCCATGGGGGCAGTGAGTATAGCAAACTCTTTAGGCAGCTTAGGCCAGACTGCACACTGGCACTGGCCCTGGGGAGTGTGTCCACGTAGAAGATTTCTGCTAGCTTGTGCATGGGAGCTCAGTGAGAGCCCCATTCAGTGTAAGTTGAGGGTTAGCCTCCAAAAGACATGCTACCCCAAACTTTCCAACCTTGTGAGTGAGACCTTATTTGGAAAAAAGGTCTTTGCAGATGCGATGTATTTGAAGATATTGAGATGAGATTATTATCCTGGATTACCTGGGTGGGCCTTAAAGCCAATGACAAGTATCCTTATAAAAGTCACACAGGGGACAAATACAGACACAGAGACAGAGGGGAGAAAGCTATGTGAAGAAGGGAGCAGAGAGTAGAGTGATGTGGCCATAAGCTAAAGAACAGCTGGAGCCCCTAGAGGGAACTTGGCCCTGCTCCCTCTGAGGAGTCTCTGGTTTTAGACTTCTGGTCTCCAGAACCGGGACAGAACAAATTTCTATTTTAAGCCACCTGGTTTGTGGTACTTTGATATGGCAGGCATGGGAAAATGATACAGACACATATGCTAACAAAAGGCCGTGTTACCCTGGTGTGCTTGCTCAGTAAATAGGCCATGAATCCACTGATGCTTGAAGGCACAGCTTACCGGTTTTTAACTGGTTTCATGTGGTAACCAGTCAAGTGACACATGTTGATTGTCCCTTTGTGTTTCATAGATTCCATCCTTCCCCCCAACTCCCCCACCCTTGCCCGATCTAACTACGGGCCTGGTTATTAATAGGTCTGTTTGGCACTTGTGTGATAGTCATTCCTTCTCCCTCCATGGTAGGAAATAGCCTATCTCTTCCTTATCTGCCGGATTAAATATCAATGATTCTGCCTGCTACAAAACAGCCTCCTCAACCTGGACAAACTCTTCCTGGCTGGCTGAATTCCCTACCTCTGCAATGCTCCTGGACATGTCAGGGCTCCTCTAAGGAGCAGTCTTTACTCCCATTTCCCCTCTTGGCTGGTACAGACTGACATTCCTAAGGCTCTCTTGGCCTCCCCAGAGGGGCCAACTGACATCCATCTCTCAAACATGTGTCTACATAGCTATTTATAAATCACACTGTGAAAGATCCACCAACTAGACACTTAAAAACTGATGTCTGGACAATAGATGTGCTACAGTCACATTCTTCTTCTGCCTACCACCCACCCATGGCCTGCCACTCTGTGTTGTCAACCTTTGATCTTGAACACTGGATATGGAATGAATGAGTAGCATTTGGCGCTGAGGTGTGTTGAGAAGAGCCAGAGAAAGGCAAGAAGCCAGAGAGACACTCATACATTGGCTCATTCATTCTCCAGTTCCAGCCTCATGTGTGGACCTGTTGGTGCCACCTCCAGACTTCTTGTCCTGCTCTGGAGGTCATTGTTAATGACTTGGATTTACCCTTACACGGGTAGTTAAAGAATTTTTTAAAGTATTTTTTTTGAGCCTGGCACTGTGATATGACAGGAAGGTACAAAACCAAACCAATCCTTGTGAGTGGCAAAATGGGCTATTGGCAAAGTCCAAGGACAAATGACAAACTGACTAAAGTGTTTCTTTTTACCTCACATTTCAGTATGCAATGAACTCCTACAGAGATAAATTGAGCCACCCAGTGGGAATAATGGATAAAGGATATGAACAGACCATTAACAAGAAAGGAAAGGAAAGAAGCCTTGGAACACATACAAATCTGTACAACTCAGAAACACAAAATTCTAAATGTCAGATTATACAGTATTGGTGACACTTTATAGGACATAGACACCCATTTGTTGTTGTCAGCAGTAGAACCTGGGACAGCAGTTCAGCAATACTCATGAAAAATTCAAGCCAGGCATGGTGGTGCTGTTTGTAGTTTCTGCTACAGGGGAAGCTGAACCAGGAGGGTTGCTTGAGGCCATCCTGATGGCCTCATTGATGTTCAAAGCTGCAGTGAGCTATGGTCACACCACTGCACTCTAGCCAGGGTAACAGAGGGTAAAGCTATCTCTAAAATGAAATGAAATGAAATGAAATAAAGTAAAAATAAATCTAAATGCACAGAACTTCTGATCAAACTATTGCAGTTATAGGAATAATCACTCTACAGATAAACACTGTCAGGGGGAAGGAAGCGTGTGTGGGAGCTTCATTATAGTACAGTTAGCATAAAATTGGGAAAGTTCTAAATGGCCATCTGTGGGGCATTGGGTAAATAATTACAGCATAGCCATGTGATGAATTTACTATCACTGTGACATGTAAACAGAGACTGAGGACCATCTACACTGGTATGGAAAACATTCCCAACATGTGACGTGTGACTGAGCAGGTCCTTGGTGCGCTGCCAGTTGTTTCTGCATTGAACAATTTGGAAGCCCCACGGGAGACTAAGTGCGACAGTCGCTGTTGCTGGTCAGGGCTGAGATGGGAGGAACTACTTCAGAGCACGTTTCTTTTATGTTTTTTGATGTTTGAACCACGTAAATCTATTTCTTGTCTAAAAATTAAAGGAAATAAATATGTTAAAAAATGAATGAAGTGCACAAGCAAAGTGACCTTTTCCCCGCAGCCTTGTGCCCAGCACTTTGGGCCTCCCCAACTGCTATCAGTGTCTTCACTCCAGACCCAGCCTGCCACCTTGTTTCTGTGTGTCCTTAGAACTAAAAATGGTTTTTACACTTTTTAAATGGTTGAAAAGCATCAAAGGAAGAATAATAGCTACTGACATGTGAAAATGATATGAAATTCACATCTCACTGTCCATAAATAAAGTCATGTTGGCACACAGCCATTTAGATGTTGTTTGTAGCTCCATTAATGCCATGATGGCAGAGTTGAGGTCACAAAGCTGGAAACATTTACCTTCTGGCCTGTTAGAGAAAAAATTCGTCCATTACTGCCTTCTACCCACTGTGTTCTTTTCCCCTGCTTCACATTCCCTGCCCAACCTCCTCCTTGGCTAACTCACTTGAACGGTTCCCACTGGAAGTTGGCCCTGCTCAGCAAGGGTGGGTGCTTGGCTCCCCTGTTGGAATCTTAGCACACATCTCACTGAATCCTAATTGCGTGTTGCACTCTCTCCTCCACCAGGATGTTGTCCGTGGCCTTGACATGGGGTGTTTCATAATCCCAGGTCCCAGCCTCATTACTGGCATAGCGTAGGTGCTCCCAAAGTGCCTGGTGAATGAATGAATGCATCTGTGTTCAAATGAAATAGGCTTTCAGCTAGATAAATACCAGAGCCCAACTCAGTGGCTGACTAGAATAACTCAGTTTACATTCCTGTTTCTTCAGAGACTGGAGAAGAAATAGCAAATGCTCCTGCTTATTTTTTTAAATTTACTTATTTTTTATTATTAAATCATAGCTGTGTACATTACTGCAATCAAGGGGTACAATGTGCTGGTTTCATATACAATCTGAAATGTTTTCATCAAACTATTTAACACAGCCTTCAGGGCATTTTGTTTGTTATTATATGAAGACATTTGTATTCTGCATTTAGTAAGTTTCACCTGTACCCTTCTAAGATGCACCATAGGTGTGACCTCACCAATTACCCTCCGTCCCCCCAACCTTCCTCCTCCCCTCCCCTCCCTTGCCCCTTTCTCCATATTCTTGTGCTATAGTTGGGTTGTAGCCTTCATATGAAACCTATAAATTAGCTTCATAGTAGGGCTGAGTACATTGGATACATTTTCTTCCATTCTTGAGATATTTTGCTAAGAAGAATATGTTTCAGCTCCATCCATGTAAACATGAAAGAGGTAAGGTCTCCATCTTTCTTTAAGGCTGCATAGTATTCTATGGTATACATGTACCACAATTTATTTTGTCACCTCTTCTAATCCCAAGAGGGTCACAATGCAACCTGGACCCAGCTGTCCTAAAGATTTAATGGTAAGAGGTTGCACCTGGTCTGCAATTGCAATTGAAAGTGATTTGAAAATTAATCTCAAATATAGTTTACTCTCAAATATTTATTTAATTGTTCTCCTATTCGTTTCCTCAGACATGCTTACAATATAGTAGTGCTACCACATTCTGAGTGCCTCAAAGACAAACTTGTTGATCCTTATGCATTCATAAGATTTTACACACTCAAAGCTAATTTAATCTTTTATGACCTGTAATTATCAAAAAGACAGTAATACTGAATACATTTAATCCACACTAAAAACAGTGTGTAAACACTATGAATTTATGGTAATTGACATCTTGGTGAAATCAAAACTGTCAAGTAATTGAAATCGTGATTTAAAGTGTAATGCATAATTAGTATGAATGTTTTTTCCTTTTAAAAGACAGTCACATAGTTCAAGTCACAACATGATGCTATTTTAAAATCATACTCATAATAACACATATGGTTACTCTACATTTTTTTCTTCACAACATATAGTTTGTGAAATGTCATATCCCATTAATAGAAAATAAACATTGGGATTTGTCATCATTTATTGTCTTCAGAGTTTACTTTAGCCTTATCAAATAAATGCTTTGGTTTATAGCACATTTATACACTATGATCATCACCAGGACAGTCACCAAATGTAACACACTATACCAAAAACAACAAAAATGTCTAAGACACATATATAACTGATAGTTTAGGGACTATATGAATTATATTAATACATTCATAAACATGAACGTAATAGCTTTTAGACTGCAAATGACAAAGTTTCTTTATAAATTTAAAACTAGTCTAAGAAAATCATAACCATAAATAATATATAGATGGAGAAACATGGATATAGATTGTTTCTTGCTACTGTGCCAAACTCTGTTATTCATTTCTATATATCCATGATTCACTTTTTCCATTTAAAAAAGCTCTAATTTTACCTAAATATATAACTCCCTAAAATGAAAAATGCATATCCCATTTTATCTTGTACCTAGATGTGACTAAATTATTACTCTGTCCAACAAGAGTAAGAAAAAAATGATATGAACAGCTCCTGTCGCTCAGACTGTAGGAGGGCCAGACTATAGTTTAAAAAAAAAAAAAACTATGAACAAATTCCTATGCACACTGCACATATCTTATTTTGAAGTAAAAAACAAAATGGGAACAAATACAATTCACACCAACACATGTGACCCTCGGGCCATAGTTTGAGGACTCCTGCACTAGATGTTAAAAGAACAGACAGATGTTGGCAGTTGAAAGTTGATCAGCTATGGAATTCTAGTGTGGGGGTTGGGCTGGGAGGAGGAGAGCTTGTTCTCAATAAACAGCAGCTGTGGATGTTGGTTGGGGCCTTCTCGCAACACGCATGGGACGGCCACCTCCTGCAAACTTGGAACTTGCAATCCATTGTCCAGCCTGCTTCCCTAAGGATGGCACCAACAAGAGTGGAAAGTGGACAAGGGGTGTTTGGGGTGCTCACACTTAATGCGCACAATGTAAGTGTAAATGGCACAACTTTTGGGTGCAGCACATAACTACAGGAGGAAATCTACCTAACAAATTCAAATATTGTGACCCGGTGGTCTGTACCCTCTCATTAACCTGAAACTAAAAAAATAAAAAATAGTAGGTCTACTTTCAGATCTTTGAGGACTCTCCATACTATTTTCCTTGGAGGTGGTATTATTTTACATTCCTACCAACAGTGCAAAAGTGTTGCCTTTTCACTATCCATGCCAACATCCATCATTTTGGGTTTTTCTATAATTTTTTAATAATGAACCATTCTGAGAAGCATAAAGCAGAAGAATCTCATAAGGTTTTAAGAGAACTTTTTCATGTTAGCTGACCATGTGTTTATCTGCTTTTGAAACAAATCTGTGTCTTTTGCCCACTTTTTGATGGGGTTTTTTGGTTTTGTCTTGTTGACTTGAGTATATTCTTACAGAAATATGGCTATTATCCCCTTTTCAAATGTATAGTCTATGAATATCTAGTCCCAGCCCATAGATTGTCTATTTTCCCTGTTAATAATTTCTTCAGCTGAGCAGAAGCTTTTGACTTTAATTAAGTCCTATTTATTTCTTTATTTTATTTTATTGTTTCTGTAATTTCTTCTAAGTCTTGGTCATATATTCTTTGCCAAGGCCAATGACCTAAAGAGTTTTTCATACACTTTATTCGTATTTTTCATGGTTTTATGTTTTACATTTAGGTATTTAATCCTTTAATCTTGAGTAAACTTCTGTATACAGTGATAGATAAGGATCTAGTTTCATTCTTCTGCAGGTGGCTATCCAGTTTTCTCACCATCATTTACTAAATAGGCCAGCCTTTCTCCAGTATATGTTTTGACTTTGTCAAAAATCAATTGGTTGCAGCTATATGGTTTTATTTGTGGATTTTCTTTTGCGTTTCATTGGTCTGTGAATCTACCTTTATACACGTACTAAGCTGTTTAGGTTATTATAGTGTTATAGCATAATTTGAAGTCAGGTGTGGTGATGCCTCCAGATTTGTTCTTTTTGCTTAAGACTTATCTATTCGGGCTCTTTGGGGATTCTATATTAAGTTTAGAATTACTTTTTGTAAATCTGTGAAAAATAACATTGATATTAATATTTTGGTGGAAATTGTGCTGACTCTGTATATCACTTTGGGCAGTATGGACACTTTAGCAACACTTTACTCTTCCCAGCCATGAGGATGGGGTAATTTTCCATTTGTTTGGTGTCTTTTATAGTTTTCTTCATCAGGGGTTTGTAGTCCTCCTTATAGAGATCTTTCAACTTTTGGGGTTAAGTGTACTCCTAGGCATTTTATTTTCTTTGCAGCAATTGACCTTTTTTTTTCTAGCAATTATTAGAAAGAAATAAATTTTGGAAAGTCATATTTTACAGATGTTAGAGACCTATGGAAGCAAGAAGACTGAAATAGCCCAAACATCCAGGCAAGGAAGAGCCTCCCACAGCTCATGATCACTGCCTTCTTTCATTCCTTCGAACCATAATCACTTTGGTTCCCTGATGAGGACTGAGATTAGGCCTGGCATAAAGGGCACTCAAGGAGCTACTGCTTATCTCATGAGGCTAACATAACATGTTGAAAAAGTAATGCATCCCTTTTGGAAAAATGTTTGTTTCTTTTTTTTTTCTTTCTTTTTTTTTTTTTTTTTTTGCAGTTTTTGGCTGGGGCTGGGTTTGAACCCACCACCTCCGGCATATGGGAATGGCGCCCTACTCACTGAGCCACAGGTGCCACCCGAGGAAAAATGTTTGGAGAACACTCAGAGATCTAAAAATAAACTTGCCATTTGACCCTATAATTCCTTTACTTGGTATATACCCAGAAGACCAAAAATCACGTTATAACAAAGACATCTGTACCAGATTATTTATTGCAGCCCAATTCATAATTGCTAAGTCATGGAAGAAGCCCAAGTGCCCACTGATACACGAATGGATTAATAAATTGTGGTACTTGTATACCATGGAATATTATGCAGCCTTAAAGAAAGATAGAGACTTTACCTCTTTCATGTTTACATGGATGGAGCTGAAACACATTCTCCTCAGCAAAGTATCTCCAGAATGAAAAAAAGTATCCAATGTACTCAGCCCTAATATGAAGCAAATTTATACCTTTCATGTGAAGGTTACAACCCAGTTATTGCACAAGAAGACGGGGAAAGGGGAGAGGGAGGGAAGGGGAGGGAGAGGGTGGGGGGATAGAGGATAAAGGGTGAGATCACACTTGAGTTGCTAAAGGGTGAGATCACACTTGAGTTGCATCTTTGAAGAGTCAGGAGAAAACTACTAAATGCAGAACACAAATGTTTTCACACAGTAAATGAGGAAAATCTCACGAACGTTATGTTGAATAGGCGGATGAAATTATCTTAGATTGTATATGAAGCCCGCACACTGTACTCCATGATTGAACTAATGTACACAGTTATGATTCAATAAAAAAATAAAATAAAATAAAATAAAAAAAGAAAATGAAAGGAACTCTAGACAAATAAATAGTTTTTTGCGACCAGGCATGTGGGAGACTGAGGGATAACTGAGAGGTTTATAAAAGAGAGAGTAAAATATAGCACATTTTCACAATGCACAAATAGAAATGTTGCAGAGGAGAAGAATGGACCAAAAATCCATGGCCAATATCTTTTGAAGTTGCATGGGAAGGAAGACTAAAGAGCTAAGCTGGTGACCCACAAAGGACAGAGCAAAATCTTCTGTAGTCATTCAGGCCTGAGGAGAAAGAGACCAGCAGGTTTTTAATCTAAACCAAAACCAAAAAGAAGCTGAGTTTTATTAAAATTTTCACATAATCAGAAACCTAGCCAATCTATACTGCTATGATTCTTTTAAAATATTATATAGCATACAATAAACAATTACTAGACACTGGAAATCACCCAGAAATACTACCAATAATTTTAAGAAGAAAAAATGAATAGTACATGTACAAGAAGAATAATAGAGAATACAGATATTGGCATCAAAGGATGAAAGTTTAATGTAATCACTATGAATATATTCAAGGCAAATAAAGAAAAGACCAAAAAAAAAAAAGTTGATAGATGTAAATTTTAGCAAAGATCCTAATGAAAAACCAGCTGAACATTCTTCATCTGTGAAGCAAACCCAAGATTCCACTGCAAACTCCAATTAAAAGGAAAAGATTATTAATCTGAAGGAAAAAAAAATCCAATGATATGAGGTCTATAGTACAATTTAAATACACACTTTAAGTCATTTGAAAATAAATTTATGGAAAATAGTTCATGATACAATTATATTATCAACAATAAAGAAGACTTATTTGATTATAGTTTCATCAGACAAAATATATTCAAAGCCCAGAAGTACAGGAAAGATAAAATTAATAATGATAAAAGGATCCTGAAGGAACGCACAAAAAGTATGCAAGCCCAATATATAAATTCAAAATTTATGAAGCAAAAACTAACAAATCTAAAAAAAAGCAATAAACATAACGTTTGAGACTATTCAATATTCCTTCTTCAGTAAAAAACATGCTATGTTGGCTTAATAGACACATATAGAACACTGCATCTAATATCTGCAGAATACACATTTTTTCAAGTGACAAAGAAACATTTACCAAAATAGAATATATATTGAATAATCTTCAAATGTTTAAAAATTAAGAAAAACCCTTCTATAAATGAACAGGTTATAGAGACATCATAAAGAAAATTAAAAACTAGGTTGAATTGAAGGATCATGAAATATATCCAAACATTTGGAATGTAGTCAGATAGTATATGACAGTTTTCAGCTTTAAATGTAGATATTATAGAAGGAAAATACTTGAAATAAATAATAAAATGCTTTCATTTTGAGAAAATACAAAAAAATCCAACAAAGTTTTCCTAATGAAATTAACAAGAAGAAAATCAACTTTTCTTCAAAATCAAATTTTTCCTAATGAACTTAACAAGAAGAGACTAACAAGCAGAAATCAGTAAAATACAAAGCAAAGAGATATAAGTAGAAGAATTCAAAATGCCAAATCCTGGATCTTTGAAATTGTTAATAAACTAGCAGGAAGCCTAATTGCAAGGAAAAATATAAAGCCTTAGGAATAGCCTTAGGAATAAAAGGTTATCACCAGCAACTTTTTATTAAACAGATAATAAGAGGATTGTGCACCCATAAATTTGACAATTTGGCTGATACAGGCAAATCCTTCCATCCTTCCAGCCTTCCTTCCTTCCTTTCTTCTCTCTCTCTCTCTCTGACTCATCTGTTGCCCAGTCTAGAATTTCGTTGCTTTGGCCTAGCTCATGGCAATCTCAAACACGGGTTCAGGCAATCCTCTTGCTTCAACCTCCTGAGTAGTTGGGACTACAGGCACATGCCACAATGCCCAATTTTTCCAATTTTAATAGAGATAGGGTCTCACTCTTGCTCAGGCTGGTCTTGATCTCCAAGAGCTCAAACGATCCCCCTGCCTAACCTCCCAGAATGTTAAGATTGCACGTAGGAGCCATTGCGCAGGCCTAGGCAAATTTCTTGAAAACATGATTTACCAAGTTGGATAAAGGAAGAAACACACAAATCTTTTCTCTGCTCAAATGTTTGAAAATAAGAGGTGGGCATTATGACACTCTACATCTGTTTTATCATGCACCTTCTAAATGAGAACATCCTTCTATATCATCACCATAATAATATGTAAAAAATGAAATACTTATTTAATCATGTTAAAAATTCTAAGTATTATTTTTAAAACAATTCATAAATGTATTTATTTATTCCAAAATTTTCTTTTTCCACATTCAAGATCTTACCAAGGATTACATGTTACATTTAGTTTGTGTGTTTAATCTCCTTTGATAGACTAGATTGTACCACCATCTTTCCAAAAATTTAATATTTTGAAGTGTTGCAGCAATTGTTCTTGTAGAACATCTCACAATCTAGAATCTTTCCTTATAAGTTGAATCAGGTTAAATGTTTTTGGGAGGATGCCACCACACAGGTGACAATTCTGGGAATAATACTTCCCAAGACCTCACAGCATGAGGCTTACAATGTCAAGCACGTCACATCCTGTGTTACTAAGTTTGATGATTGTTTAAGATTGGTCTGCCAAATTTGCCTCTAGTAAAGTACCCTTTACCTTTGTAATTTCAGGCTTTGTGAATCTCTTTTACTCCATCACCTTTTCACCAAGTGGTTTTAGTATCCACCAAAGAGCATTGCTTGAATTGATTAGTACAGTGGTATTAGCAACATGGTAGATTTTTTAAAACTATCATTCTTTCTGCAGCTATTAGTGACCATTCTCATGCACCTTCCCTTTAAGAATCATGCAGCACTTATGGATTCTTTGTTATCTGATGTGCTGTAATTCATCACCATCATTTTTCTTTTTGATGCTCAAGTTAAATGCTCAATTTGGAAGCCCATTCCCACCAAATCTATGTTATTTTTGAATTCAACATGCATCCAATGTTCTTTGAACACCTCTTGTTTTCTGGCATAATGAGATATTTTAGCCCCATCTCATCATTTAGGTATACTTATTTGTAATCAAATATTTCTCCTTAGTGAGTGGTTTCTGTTAGTGGGATGGGATTTGTAAAGGATACAGCCTCTATTAAGGGGTATTTATGTAATTGCTATTGAGGTTATTGTTTCTAGACACTTTATATGCATGGAGAAAATTTTTAAAAATGGTCTAAAAATCAGGCACTTGCATTAAAATCTCCAACTGAAATCCAACACTACAAGGTTCTTCAATTCGACCTATTCTAGATTTTGCATAACCTTCTCCCACAGGAAGGATTATTTCAAATGTCAAAATGTACATTCATTTTCTCTACCTACATCATGTACAACCATATTTTATAATTTTTACATAAATATTGCCAACCTCAAATGTACTAAGACTAGTTCAAAAGATCTTTGCAGTTCTTGTCCTCATATTCTAATAAAAGTAATATTTTAGGCCACTATTATTTCATGACTTTCTCTTAGAGTTTAACTTAGTTCTATAATTTACACTAGCCATATTATACTTACATGCACAATCTAATCCTCTTAATTTAATACATATATACACATTATATTGCTATAAAACTTCTATGTAACTAAGTCTCAGAAACTACAAAACGTTAAGTGATAATTTTACCTAAATTTTTTCTGGGAATTAGCTTATCAAAGCCTTTCTTTGAATATATCTTCATTCCATAAAGTGATGAGCAGAAATATATATGTTTTTAACAATACACTTTCCAATTATTTGGCTCACCTGTAAGAGTATTAAAGCCAAATATCATTTTTAAAGAAGCTTACAGAAGTAGCTTCCTTAAAATGAAGAAATACATGATAAATAGAATCTGAAAAATTGGAAATCTAAACTAACTTCAAGGGAATCTCCAGTATGATAACCTTGACAAGGCCTTGAAAGCAGTCAGTGCTAGCTCAGAAGCAGAGCAGGAAGATGAAAGACATATGAGGGAATATTGCTAACAATGAAAAGGATCAGCTACATCGTCAGGCAAGTTATGGGAAAAAATTTCATTGAGAAAAAGTTTGCAAAGGTCATAGAAAGGATAAAGAGGTTTTTCTAAAGTTCAAGGAATTTGAAAAGTAACATGATAAAAAATTCTAATGGAAAGAAAATATATAATGAGACTATCTTTTCCTAGTCATACAACTGAAAATATTAAGTAATTTTTAACATTAAATTAACACATATATTTATTGAGAGAAAGGAGGAAAGAAAGTAGTTTGATTGAATTAAACATTTTCTTTACCCTCATAGAAAATGAATAATTTTCACAATTTATACATCTGTAGATTTCACTATATACATAGTGTTTTTACAAAAATGAACCTCTTAAATATGAAGAATAAAATTACTAAAAATATCTAAAATTCTTTCTAATGAGAATATGGATTTGGACTACTGGTTTCTATGTGAGTGTTTTTTTAAACCATTGTTCTATTTTGATAAAAATTAAAATTAATTTAAAAATCAAATTCTTTACTCCTTTCTGCATGTTATTTCTTTTCTTCTTTTTAGCATTTTCCTAGTTTTGGTTCAATGTTACAGTCGCTATGCTATTTATTGTTATTTCAAGCATCTTTTACAGAAACATTAATCTCATATGTCATGCACACAATAACTTTGACATAGTTTTCACCTAATATATAATCTAATTGTGTTACTCATTAAGCTAAAAAAAGTAATTGGTTTCAAGAAATTTTTTCATTCTGAGCCTGAAGTGAATGCACAGTGAAGAGAAGCAGAAGGGTGAATGTCTGAGTTGTGTAGCTGGCAGCCTTTTTGTAGTGTTGAGTTTACGCTCACTTCTAAAATTTGTGAAATGTATTTATTTTTTCTAGTCAAGGTTTTTTCTGCCTCCTTGGAATGTATTTGGACTATAAATTGTTCCCACAAATTACTGGGAAGTTCTGAAAAATTGTGCAACCCTAATGGTTTGTTCTTCTCTTAGAAGATTATGATGCTGGTTATGACCTTATATTCTAGAATATTTTATTGGACTATTCCCCTGGTGGCTTTTTTCACTCTTTTGTTTGCCTCTCTTTAGTTCAGGAGGTCTTTCAAAAACATATAAATTTCTTTAATTTACTGACTTTATATCCTATGGCCTCTGGAAGGTAGAAACAAAGTAAAAGATTGTGCCCTTAGCATACTTTTTTTGTGTTTTTCTGTGGCTCTTACATTTCAGAGTTTGTGGCCTGTTGACTGAAGATTTATCCTTTCTCCTTTTATGCTTTTTGTGACTTGTGAAGATGCTCCTTTTCATTCCTGGATTTTCTCTACATGTTCTTACTGTTATTCCATTAAGTTTTAGCACAAGGAAATTGTGACATTCATTATTAGTCTTCAATCTTTCTTTGGAAATGTAACAACCTTTTAAGAAAATAAAGCATATAGAAATCAACACGGATTATGGTTAGTTGTTCCATGGTGTATTTTAAGGAGTAGGAAGACATTTTATCCCCGGGTAAGGTATTAGTTAGTATCAGTTCAGTTTGGTTTTAGTTAGGGTGACTGTGCAATTTGGACAACTATTGTCCAAACTGAGACACACTTGAAAACTAAAGTGGGAAGAGTTAACACTAACACTAGGACAGTAAGTGTGAACAAGGATTCTCCAGGACATGCCAGGATGTACAATCATCCAAGGGTTAGTGAAACACATAGAAACCTTTTGCAGTTCTTCCATGCATGACTAAGCATTTGCTGTCACCCTTCCCCCAAAAAGCATAGCTTTCAGTCACACTCCTACTGACCACTGAGCCAACCAACCCAGTATCATGACATGAAGTTTCAGGACCGGAGGTCATAATACTTTGTGACTATCCAATTACTATGTTGCTATGTGGGAAGTGTGTGGGTCATGAAAGGAAAATATCACATAAAATATGTGGAGCGGAGTTCTTCTATAGACATTTCCAGTCATCATATTGTTTGTACAATAATAAGTGTAGAATTTGGTCCTTATCTAGCTTTAGTCAAAACAGAAGTTTTTTCAATGAGGGACGCACTCAGTGTATAAAATTAGAACTGAACCATATGGAAACAATGCAAAATAAAATGTACCAGAACTTCTGTGTTGGTAGGGGAAAGATACAGCAAAACTACAGGAAGTCCATTCATTATGAAGTTACATGTTTTATGAATCCCAAGAGTGAATTATAAATGAAAAATCTTATGTCAATAACAGATTGCATTATTTTCCTTTTCTCTGTAGAAAAATAATATTACAAATACTTATCAAAAGACAAAGCATTCAGAGATGTGTCCTAGGTCATTGATAAAACATATTCTTTTTCATTATGATGCATTTCTCAACTTTTTTAAATTTATAATTTGTTATGATTTATTTTCTTCTAAATATTCCCTCTGTATCTAGTTTACTGTTTTCAATTTTATACTCATTATTTTTAATAAGTGGCTTTCAACATTTTCTGTTTCAAGTTTTACAAAATCTGGAATTGTCTTTAAGTATAGCCTATTTCTTATGGGTTTAGTCTCAATTCCAAATCCAACTCTGATATGTTGTCCATGTATACCTGGGCAAGATTTTTAATTCATCAATGATTCAATTTCCTTTCCTGCAAAGTGAAAATTGAAATCATGCTATGTGTGAAATTGTAAATGGAGCATTACAAATATGTAAGTGACTTGCAGGTATCTACCTTTTGGGGTTGTATAGATTAAACATGTATAAATGCTTAGCTCAATGCCTAGCAATATCAATTCTAGTTATTTTAAGTATTGCTAATGAAATAAAGATAACACTTTACAAATTAACAGTTCTAGTACAATTGTTATTTTAATTTAAGTACAATTGTTAACGAATTAACAATTACAGTTATTTAAAGTATTACTAATGAAATAAAAATAACACTAGATCCCCACATGTTCAAATAGATTTGTTCATTCATTTTCACTGACTGAGATGGGGTCCAAGATCTCAAGAAAAGATTTCAAAAAGCATTTCTTATCATTTTGTACTCTTTGCATTCTCTTCAGTGTCTGCAATTTTACCCCCCCAAAAGCAAGATTTGAAGTCTATTAGTCTGTCCAAAACTTTAAAATTCTGACTATAAAATGAATCATTCATTCCCTAAAGTTGGAAAACCTGATATATAGTTAACTCTCAGAATTAGTCACATGCAGAAAGTTTATTTATTTATTACCTTTCGACAGGAAAAATTTGAATTTTGGCAATCATGCGAAAATTTACATGCTGAGACATAGCATAGAGCTGGCTCAAAATATTTATCAAATGAATGATGATTTAATGACTACATGAATAAATAAATGAAATAAATTATTTTAGATATACTTTCCATAAAATTGTATAAAATAAAAATTTAAACTCCCCCACACTGCTGTCTGAAATATTTGTTCAGATGTAATTTTCTGCTTTCATTTTCCAAACTATTTTAATTCTATTTTTACTCTGAAAGAAAATTATGCAAATCACACTTAATCACTCTATAAAACTGTTCTGAATGAAGCATTTCCAGTTATTCACCATTAATTTGATAGCTAAGGTTATTAAATCAGTTTCTATGCTTATTTCATCTTACTAGTTTATTCATTCATTTGCAATTTCTGAGGTTTTCATAGTAATTATAGAGGAGGAAAATTGTTCATAGTACTCTAATAAAATAATTCCTTACTGCTGGCCATATTTTCTTCAAAACCAGACATGCAAATAAAACTGCTATGGATAATTATATTCAACATAATTTAGGGTTCAGAAAAATATCTAATTCAGAGAGCTTTTGATCAAAAAATTACAGGAATAATTAGTCATTTATTTTGTTAACATTATGACATTTTATGAGTATAGCTATAAATTATAACACCTGGATCCCTGCTTCATAACTTTTCTATAACTTATGTAAGTTGAGATCTCCCACAACCTTTTATAGAGAAAATAAAAACAAATAATTTTAGCGCTTTGAAAATATGTTTCTGTGCGTCCCAATATTCACCAATTAATCACCCAACACGTGCACGCACATGCTCGTGCAAACACGCACTTATAGGCTAAGAAACTCCCTCTCCCTCTATTCTTAAGGTTCAAATTTACTAGTTTTATTTGTCCTCTCTTTAGGTAGCTTTCTTTGTTATAAAACATCGTGCATTTGGAATTGTTATTAAAAGGTAAAATAAAGGCATTTCACTAGCGTTTCTGTTGAGCAAACCTCAACAACTATGTAAGTCTACCCGGGAGAGCCTCAAAAGGGTCATTGGGATCGTCATGAAGCTGAAAACTTGGGGAAACTCTCTCAGCACACTCAGCAAAAATGCAAGACACACAAGGTTTCTCTGAGAGATGTTTCTGAGACATGTCTTTTGCCTAAAAGAGGAAACTGAAAAATATTTATGGAAGACCTACAAAGTTTTTAGAATTGTTTTGATATAAATACTGTTAGCTTGGAATTAAAAAAAAAAAAAAAAAACAACTACTACAAAATGAGAATAGGCATTGCAACTCCAAACTTCTACAGACAGAAAACAGACTAAAAACTCCGACTCACTGTGAACATCCTTTATGGGAGGAAGCATAGTCAGAAGTTGAGAAAGTGAACCATGAGCTCCGAGAGGGAAGCTGAGAGCTCCGAAACTGTCAGCAGAGAGTCGGGAAACTGAGTCCCCCAGACGCCCCGCTGTATTTGACAGCCGCTGTAAAAGAGCATCTCCTGTGTGCCTCTTGTTTTTCCCCTTTTTGAATAGTGATTATCTTCCTCCTGTTCCATGATTATATGTTGAGTGTGTGTCAGAGGAGGAGGCAGGTATAACCTTTATTCACAGGTCTTTTCCATGTACTTGAGAAGCCAGGGAACACGCCTGAGAAATGCATCCATACCTGGATCTAGTTTACTGATGAGATCTTAGAGGCAGCACTGCTGCTATAATAAGACATTTGGGAGCCTTGGAAAACGGTGATAGTATTTGGAGTCTGAGAAAAATGTAGATTAATAGACCTCATAATGCCCTGCCTCCAAAATGGGCTGTGGTGAGTCCAGCCTCCTATTCCCTAAAGTCGTCACCTCCTAGCCTGGAATCACGGGCAGCTGACCATTATGACTAATAAAATACATATGCACATTATTAAAATTATTGACATACCTACATAGAAGAATATAGGACTAATAATTTATTTCACTCCGAGGCTATGTGATGAAGACACACAGAGGTTTGTTAATGTCATTTTACAGTAATATTGGAACATCTTTTCTATTTGAGTGTTTTATGTTACTGTTTTGCTGACTGCATTGTACAGTGTTTTCAGAGCTTGCAAAATTTGTTTATTGTGCTAAAGATTCTCAGTAGATATGGTACTTCTCTAAGCTTCTACAGTTTCTCTGTGCTGAGGCATTGCATTGAGACTGCCTTGCCTTTTTCTTTTAATATACTTAATAAAGTCCTTGAAGCAACCTGGTTTCTTTTCATGAATAGTGGGGAAGAAGAGATATTTCAATCCTGGAATCAATATCTTTTCTTTCAGATTCTCTTTCCCAGTCCAAAGGATTGAATTATGCCCAATTAGGACAAAACTCTGTACCTTTAAGAGTTTCCAATGGAATGTTTTGTTTCAATACTTGAAAAATCTTTATTAGCATTGTCTTAGAAAATTAGAATATGTCTTTGCATTTTGGTTGGGTGCCATGGCGTTAGTTGACCCTGGCTCTGCCTGGTCTTTGTAACTTGTTACCTGCAAAATCTTGCTTAGTTACTTCAACCTCTCTGCAAACTGGTGATAATGATTGTATCTCATTGAATTTCATGAGAATTAAATACATTTAAAATGCATGGAGCTTACATAGAATACATAAGGCCTTCATAATATAGTTATTACACTTATACGTGAGACGTATGGGCTATGTGGGGCAAGATGAGGTCTTAAACATAAGTAGACTTATGGTAGAATGAAATGTATGCTGGATGGTTAACCAAGAGTGGCTATGATAAATGTGTTTATTATTAAAAAGTAAGAAATTGATTTATTTTAAAAGATAGTTAAGGATGTCACTGACTGTGTAAATTGTAAAAATTAGTTTGATGAAATTAACAAGTCAGTCCCTGGTTAGTCACTCAGCTATCTGGTCAAATTGAGACTCATATGTCTTTCCTTTGTGTTCTGTGTAAAAGAACAAAGTGGTAATGAGCAATTTTAAAAGTGAGTCACAGAAAATGATAAAAAAGATCCTTACAGTCCATCTGGATTCTTCAGCTGATCATTCTAGACAATTAAGTATAAAGTACTTGGGAAAATGATAGAAAAATAAGACTTTCGATACACAAGGCTGACTTTGCTAAGGAGTGATTGCTTAAAACATATTGTAATTTAAAAGAAATAAGTTTAATAAGAAGAATGTGTTCCGACTCCATCCGGTTAAAGTATCTCAAGAATGGGAAAAAGTATCCAATGTACTCAATGCTATTATGAAACCAAAATATAAACATTTGCACACTCATACCAATGATAAAACACCAATATAGTGTTTTATAAATGATAAAACACCAATATAGTGTTTATAGCAAGGGGAAGGAGGAAAAGGAAAGGAGGGGGTAGGGGAGGACAATTGTGGGAGGAGAGCAATCTGTCAGTGGAATCCTACCTCATATGCGTAACACAAGGTTACATTTCAGAATAACTAAGAGTACATTTTAAATCTCTTACCAGGAAAAGAAATGTTTGTCAACTAAAATTGAGCAAATATAAAATATACGAACATAAACAATTTGTAAATGATACATTTTGCACTCCTAAGTTATATCCATTTGCGTAATTTTTTTTTTAGCTAGAAAAATAGGTATTCACAGAAGGATAATGGAATTGTCTTACTGTCTCAAACCACTAACTTTTGGGAACTGGTACTTTGGATAGGGGAATTTCAACTAACAATATTTCCCAAGTTGTAGTAGTAAATGAGAGCTTACTCATTTATATAATATAAATGAGAGCTTACTCCTCAGATGTCAGCCAAAAACCAAATATTTATATAAAATAAAATGCATGTATTTTTAACTAATGTTTGGTTCTGGCATATGGCATAGCTCTGTGTATACTTTTCCATAAAGGTAATTTTAGAATTTTCAGCTATTCTTCTTCATTTAATGAGCTTTTCAATTGTACGCTTGCTCATTTGGGGTTTTAGTGTAAAATAAATACAGTACAACATATTTAAAATGGTTAAGTAGAATCAGTTTTCTCATTGTTAGTTTAATAGTTGTGCTGCCTTATCTGGATAGATCACATTTCATTCACTGCCCAAAGGGAGGTTAACTTGGGAAATGTCTAAATTTTAGCCAATAGTCTGAAATAATTTGTGCTTAAGGAAAGTAAGAGCTGAAAATTATTTAATAAATCAGTGTCATTAAAATTATCATAACTTTAAAACTATTTTAACTAAATCTTAATTAGACAAATGCCTTTTATATCCACCAAATGCTTTTTATTGAATAAGATTCATGGATTGTTGCTCATTAATGTCTACTTTTAAAAATATTGTTCATTTGAATTTCTACCTTGTCTAATGGAGGTGAAACAAAATATTTGCATGTGGTAGCAGGTATTTGGGGACAGTCTTTCTGTTATTCGTAAAGTGTGAATAAAACATACCAGTCATTGAAGATATGAACATCAGAAAAATTCCAATCTCTTAAATAACTCCAATCTTGAGTATGATGCTAAATATTAAGATTTTCCAACAAAATATCACAATAAAATTTACCCCCAAAAGTCCATCTTTTTCCTATACTGGGGAGAAATGATTCCATGATGGGAGAAACTGAAATGATACTCTAATATAAAATAATATTTAAATGTAATAAATGATGGCTATAAAAAAGTCTATCATGAAATTAACAAGTTAAGTTTCAAATGAAGTGAAAACTATAAGTATTTAAATAAATGGGGACATTTTCTTCCCCGTGTCCCACAAACACCACACCCCTTTACAAGTGATATACATCAGGGAACATACAGATTAATTTTTCATAGGATATTTTTGTCCTCATAAATTATTATTTTGTGACTTGAAAACATAATTATTCATTAATAATGTATCATGAATCCCATTAGATTGGCATTTTGGGCCAAGAATCATATTTCATTCTATCTAGGTTTTGACGTCAGTTATTATAGCCAGAGCTGAGGCAGAGCCCTCGTATTGAATTTTGTCAAAATCTCTTTTCTATTCTAATTGCTAACCCCATAAGTCCAAGTATCTTCCTTGATTTCCTCATCTGCTGCAAGTGCCCACAGTCAGTCATCATATGGAGCATCCTCTAATTTGTTTCTTTTCTTTGTAAGTATCTCAGCCTCTGCATCCCTTAGCAAAACTACTACTGTAGTTCTGAATCTTATCATTTCTCCCCCAGATTTCCGCTTCAGCCTTTATTTCCATTTCCGGAGGTTTGGTGCCAGTGAGGAAAGCCCTGTGTAATTACTACTTTGGTCAGGCTCTCTTTAAGCCAAAACTCGGCCTAAACTCTGATGAATTCCAGTTTGTGGACTCTTGATGTGACCACCGTCTCAGTCAGGAGGTAATGCTTTAGTGAGTCTTGACATTCCCAAATTTAGAAATTATTCATCAGTCATTTGTGATAAAGGAGAAATTTCACATGTAACAACCCACCTCCCCAAATCTCTTGTGTAACATTCACAGTGTTAATTTCTGTAGGGGACATTATGAAGTGAAGACATTGAGTATAAATTGAGCAGTATGATTTTTATTTGACAGAAGCAGAAAGTATCTCCCCTAAGAAAGACGCTGCATTGGGTAGGATGAAGCCAGCACCCCCGGCAGCCTGGGCTTTGGCAAGGCAGCGCGGCACCAGCATGGAGTCAGCGTCAGCATGCTGTGAACAGACTCTGAGCAGCTTCAGGAAAGTCCCAGGACTGCTGGGCCAGCAGCTGTTCACGACCAAGGAAGCTCCTTTTATTATAGAGCCATCTTTTCCAGTTCTCCATACAATCTTTTTATAGCTTGAAGCTCCATTGCCACAGGGCTCATCACCAGTAAGGGACAGACAGAGCAGAGCACTACTCAACATAAATAGCACCTAGTTAAGTGAACATGTCATCTCACAAAAAGAGCAATCCTGTAGACCAATATAACAGGGATGTTATGATTTTCACCTATCAAATAGGGGCACATATGTCAGAACAACTTGAATTAAACAGAAAAGCCACGTAAATACAATAGGATGATTAGAAAAATAAGAGATCTTCATTGTAAAACCCACTTCATCACACACTTTCTGTCCGAAGAGCAGATCAGTTGTCTTCCTAAACTCTTTCTGATACCTTCCTCAACTAGTTAAAAGAAAACAAGATGTGTTTTGCATAACTGGTCTGAGATTAATAATACTTCTATAAATGAAAAGATGACATGACTGGATGTGAGGAGACTTTGATTCCTGGAGTCTCACAGATGATCTGTGTTGCTTGACACAAGTCACTTCTTCATAAAACAGAGATGACAGCTGCTTTACACTGATTCCCTCCACATGGTTCAGGCAGCACCTGGATGCTGCACAGCAAGCCCTTTATATAGATAGCAAAGAGCTATAAAAAGATCAGAGTTTAACACATGGCTGTAACGAAGGTAATCCCCTGACCCTCTTTAAACTATTGTCTATATTTATGTTTCTGGGATGACTTGTATAAGTGATAGACAGTAAAAGACAAAATAAACATATTTCAATGTTTGTCAGTTTTAGAAGCTAAAGAATCCAATTTTCTGTATGTAAAAAACACATGATCTAAAAAGTAGATACACTGTTTTCCTTTCATCATGTAAAATCCTTGTATTTTGACTGGTTCATATGCACCTATTCTTGTTTTCGCAATGTACGTATTCCCGGGTCCTGGCTATCTATCAATTTCGTATTTTCACAGATTTCCCTTGAAATATAATCTTTAACAATTTGCATGATTAATTTTTTTGCCTTTTCCTCAGCATAGTCATCAACTCTCTTGATGATCATTTTATAACAACTGAATTCAAACATGTTTTTATTTTTCTAACCCTATATACATTTACCAAATTTTCCAGACTATCCTAGGTGGAATTAGCATTTTTTGTGTTGAAGTGCTAGGAAAAGGCTCATCCTACATCTCTCTCATGCACATACATAAACACACTCCCCAGCACTTACACACATACACGTGCATATAGTTATGATCTTTTTCTCTTCTGCAAAATATGCACCCAGTTAGCATTGCATTTAGCAATGCTCCTTCTCATAAGCTTATTATACTTGAAGGACAATTCAGAAAAATCTAATTCAATTTTTTTAATTAAATCTTCATTTCTATTTAATTGCACACTACACCTTCCACAGTGCTGAAACATAATGAAAAGGAAGCAATTTTCAACGTGCTTAAAGGTCTTGCACTGCTCCAAACTAGCTCTCGTTTCCATAGCAACTGGCATACCACCCTCTATCTACTCCGAATAAATGACAAATCAAAAGTGCAGCTGTAATATCGGGAGATTCTATTTCTCCCAACACAACACAAAGCTACAAATACCTCTAACTAGCATGGTTGCCACTTTCTATAACCTAATAAGCGAGAAAACACAGTCGGTGGTGCAGTGTGACGACTGTACAGTAACCTTGACTTCTAATTCTTCAAAATGCCCTTGGGTGAAAAAGCAAAGCAGAAGACATTATTTTCATGACATGAGATATATTTTTTTTACACTGCAAATGAGATTTGTCTTAACCTAAGAAGCGAATCAGATTTCAAATTGCATCATCTCATAGCTACTGCTGCTGGATGCCCTGAATAGGGTTATTAATTTGGAAAGCCAACATCTGCAAAATGCTAACCTAGCCCATTAGCTAAACAAAGACTTTAAGGCTCAGCTGGTCCCTTTTCTGCCATCTTTATCATGCTTTTAGTTAAATGAGTCTAATCCAGAAAATAGGGAAAGAGGCTGTGAGAGCCCATCAAGCTATTATCGTCAGTGACTCCATGGGTGAGCATCTGCCAGTCCAGTGAACTTTCTCACACTTACGCACATGAACTCCTTCCTTGAACACAAGATCTATACTTTTGAGAAAAAAATAAATATCAGCACCTTTTCCATTTTGACTTACTTGTAAGTGCGCTCATGAAATGTAAATGTTACAGAAAATTAAGTATACTCTCAAATAGAGACAGAGAATATATTATTACACCATTTTCTCATAGAAGCTGACAATCTATAGCCATAAAATACTGGTACTTTTATTCATCCATTTAAAAATATGCCCAAAGAGTTAGGTATAATTCACCAGCGTAATTCTGATGAGATTGTAATTACTTATTCCCCAAGCAAATATATTTTGTCATTTGCAGATTGGAAAGTGAAAATTAGCAACTAAAGCACACACACACACACACACACACCTGCGTTTTATTGCAGTTAGGAAGGCCAGCAGACTCTGGGAAAAGCTGAGCTAGCCTTTTGCTATCTTCCACCTGCTGGTATCTTGTGAAAATGTGTCCCATGCTGGTGTCAGCTACGTGGCGCTGCATTCACTTCGCCCGGTCTGCAGGACTGTTCTTGATACATATGCACTGACTAATCAAACTATTCTACCAGTGACTATTAAGCCCTTTAAATATTTTTAGCATCACTGTTCTGTGTTTTGATATCCTTGTTTCTCTCCCAGAAATAAATGCAGAGGATGAAAAGCAAATATCATCTATTTTGAGATTCTTTATAAACGCTCATCTAAAGTCCTAAATATGCCAAACAATACAGATTTTTTAATGAACACTAGCTTTTCCTAAAAATGATTATGCTGCAAAAAAAAAATAGGCCTATCTAAACTCATATGTAACTAGATCTCTCACAATGATTTAGCAGTATATGAATTCTATGCTAATTAGTCTATTAAACATTGATTTAGTGATAGAATCAATGTTAAGATTTAAATACCAACATATAAATCAATTTGTCATATAATTAACTAAAAATGACATAACAATACAATACTTTTACCAAAATATTTAATTAACTGACTATGCTCACCTAATAACATAGTGTTGTATTATTGAAATATATAAAATTTAATAACAATGGGTATAAAATTGTAGGCTTGAACATTTTGCAAGAGCCAAACTGAGTTACCTTTGAGATGTCCATTTTTAAATGAACATAAACAAGATTTTGGAAGGTATATTTAATTAACCCAATGAAAAAGGGTTTTATTTAATAAATGAAGCCAATTTTATGTGCAAAGGATTGGTGCTACCTGTGGCTTTATTTGAGCGTTACCCACAGCTGAAGCTTTTGGAGTCAGTTGTTGGTCTCAGAGGCTTGGTTTACTTGAGGAAATCATTTAATGTCTCATTATTGGTTCCCTCCTCTAGGACATAGGGTCAGAAATATCTGTCTTGCAGTTTTATTGTGAAGAGTAAGTAAGGAAACTAAGTAAAAGCATCTCCTCTGTGCCTGACCCACAGTGAGCAATTAATGAAGTTCTTTGCCCACCTCCCATTTTCTTCAAATGTAGTGCTAGGAATGGGCAAACTTGTAAAGTCAGTGAAATGCATTCTTTTTTTTTTTTTTGAAACAGAGTCTCACTATGTGGCCCTTGGTAGAGTGCTGTCGCATCACAGCTCACAGCAACCTCCAACTCTTGGGCTTAAACAATTCTCTTGCCTCAGCCTCCCAAGTAGCTGAGACTACAGGCATCTGCCACAACACCCAGCTATTTGTTGTTGCAGTTGTCATTGTCATTTAGCTGGCCCAGGCTGGGTTCAAACCTGCCAGCCTTGGTGTACAGGGCTGGCACTATAACCACTGTGCTACGGGTGCTGAGCCAGTGAAATGCATTCTCTCTGTATGCTCTTCCTTTTCCAGAATTAACTGGGATTGATGATCTTTAAGGAGTATGAAGGAAAAAGGAAGATATTACAGTTTTTTAATAATGAATTTAAGACGTGCATAACTTTACAAAAACGAGTACAGGTAATGCTAGGGTATGCAGAGAAAAATGTTAATGCTTTCCTTATACTTGGTTTTAAATTAATTTTTCTTATGATTCTATAAACACATAGTTTAAAAAATCAAGTCAAGTAAACCAGTAAAGCCTGCTATCCCCCTTCCATCCCCTATTTACCCTCCCTAGGCAGCAGTATTCAGCTCTTTAATCTACTCAATGCCATATTGTTCACTAATACGCTTCTTTTGACATTTTCATCTTTTTAAAGTTTTATCTATTAATGTATTAATTTCCAATATGGAATATAAAGCTAAGATGTCTATTTTCCTGATGCAACCCTATACACACACATATGAATCTCTTCTACCCAATCTCCAAAACAATGTTACTCTCATTTGGGTAAATTAAATACGGGTGAACCTCTGTAAATTGACCACCCAGGGGACCTTAACAAACTGGTCACAATGCAGAAGTGGTCAACGTAAGGGCCTAGGCCTTCCTGACCGATGTGTCCAGGTGGTGCATGTCGACTCTTTGAAAATTAGGTCAATTTAAGTAAGTGGTCAATGTAGGGAGGTGATCAGCTATGGAGGGTCTACTGTATTTAGCATTTATTATTTTGTTTTTTATACAACTTTTGGTTTTGTTGGAATTAATAATTGTCATCTTCTTTGCTTTTCCCATCTACTATATCAAACATAGGCAATTGCTGATTTTCTTATCTTGTGGGCATCTGTTCTTAAGCAATTCTTCATTCCTTCAATCCTTCATTCTTCTTATCCCAGTATGGATGGGACCTGCGACTGTCCGATGCGCAATTGCAGAGGTGCTGTGATCACCACTGAGAAATACCCTTAGATTCCCTCCTCTGTGGGACTCTGTATCATCTCTCTCATTAATACATCGCATTACATAAGGCTTTTTCTTGCTGGTAGACCCTCTGTAGAGATTCTCTGTGCTGTATGTGGAGTAAGTGGCTCTGCTGGAAAGCTAGTGTGGTTTGGACTACAGCAACTTCTAGGAGCTCACAAAACAAGTCTCCAGTCAACAGCCAGCCAAGACCCTCCATCCTACACCCACACATGAATAAATTCTGCTGACAAACTGAGAGTGCTTGGAAGCACAGCCTTCCTTAGTAAGCTAAGTAAGCAGCACAGCTAGCATTTTTAATTGTAGCCATGTTAGACCCCAAGCTGAGGATACAGGCATGTCGTGCCAGGATTCCTGAAACACAAAAACTGCAAAATAATGAATATGTGTGTTTGAAGCTAGTAAGTTTGCAGTAATCCATTAGCAGTGTAGAAAATTAGCATTCCTTTTGTTTCCAAATTCCTTTTCTTGTTTGATCATCTTGACGTCTACACTCAGATTAAAGGATTCATTTTCAAATATCACATAATCCTCAACTCCTTATAAGCCTCATCTCCAAAAAGATGATGTGAATTTGTTAGTATTGACAAATTTTCTCATCACCAGCGTGGAGCTGGTGCTATGGCTCAATACCATATTACACTGTGTAAAATGCACGCCTGCATTGAGTTTGTGCCCACATTTGGGGCCCAAACTTCCAGGAAAATGTTCCTTGAGAAAGTGGTCAGCTCTCAGCCAGGAGAGATACATCTGGGGAGGGCTAATGTGCCCCTGGCAAAGCTGCAGATTGCACCTCTCTCCTGTAGCCACCCACTCTGTGAAAGCTGACCCTTTCTGCTCTCCCCACTATTTTGGGAATCACAACTGAGAGGGTCACAGGCAGGGACTATGGGGCAGGAGCTACTGTGGCTGCAAGGTACACGGGCAGCCAGGCTGGTTTCTGAGACCTATGTGGGGCTCCCTCACCCCTCCGCTTGGCTGATCCTCAAGCCTCAGTCTTTGCCCTACATGGTCATGGGCTGCCTCATCAGCCCCACCACTGCTGTCCTAGATAAGGCGCTCGGTGGAGGCTGCTCTGGCTTCCCCGTACCAGATCCTGGATCCTTCCAGAATGGAACCCTCTCTGCATCAAGCAGAGAACCTGATTGCAAAGGAACAGGTGGGAACTGTGTGGAGTGATGGAAGCGTATTACATTTGCTAACTGCGATGGGAAAAAGACTGTAGACATTGTTCAATACTCATCACATTTTACAATTAAAATCATTGACTTTAGAGGTGGGAAGTCTTGAAGAACAGACATGTTTTATAATTGTATTTTATTCTAAAAGCTCATCCCTGCATAGCTGAACTGGTGAGTATAGGAATGAACACTCCAAGCCCTTCGTCCCCAAAGTAGCAAAGAGATAAAAAAATGATTTACACACACTTCTCACAGCGACAAGAATCAGGAAAGAAGGATTTTATCTTAAGGGCATCTTTCAGTGAGGACATTCAGATAATCCCTGAGTGGAGTCTCTTTCAGACCAATTTCTGAGCGCAATAATAAAGGAGAGGAATTTGGAAGAGGATAAAGTTCCAGAATTCGAACTGGACAAGGTAAAGAACAGTATACGCTGTTACCACAGCCCCTTCCCTCCCAGGGTGGTGCAGCCTTGGAAACAAAAATCTATTAAATTATGTTCACTCATATCTTTTGAATTAGGAAATAAAAAATCTAGACTTTTAATGTCTAGAACACTAATAATGTTAAAACTTAATCACTTCAGTGACTACTACCGAAAAGCAAAAATGTGGTCTACTCAGCAGGTGTTGTTTTGCTGGGAAAAAAATCTTACACTTCAATTGCTCTGAACAAATACTTCAGGGGTGCTACAGAGTCATCTTTCAGTGATTGATGCAATCAATGACTTTTCCCAACATTTCTAATTAAGATAAGCTGCCATCCAGACTAATTAGCATGCCAGAGCTGTCCTTAGCATAGGATTCTATGCCTGTACCGAACAATGAATTTGAAAAACTTTAGGCATTTTATGAATAAAAACTAATGTGACATTTTTCATGTTGTATGACATGATGATATAATTATTTATATAGAGATATTATATAGAGAGAAGATGTATTTTTATTCAACAGATAAAATTATTAGTTTTTATTTTATCAGTTCAAGAACAAAACAGATTCAACTCTTAAAAATTATCAATTATATAAGATTTTCCCAACCTGGTGTTCTTGAATTCACTTAAATAGGTTGCAAAGCTATGTATAGATATGTTTATTCAGGATAAAACATGACATTAATAGCTTTAATTTGAATATTGAAGAAGACCGTGACCTAAGAAAAATTGAGAGTCACAGTACAAGATAGTTAGCATTTGTTAATAATGAGAAAATGCTTTAAATCTGAGTTTTATTTGTATCAATCAGCATTTTGTGCCATGGTACCAAGAATAATTAGAACATGAATTAAAATTTATGACTTTGGTCTAAATTTAAGCATATTCATTGATCATGACAGTAAAATAGAACGAGAATAAAAACAGCAAACATTTTATAGCAACTACCATCTGCCAGACACTACCCTGAGTATTTCACACATAGACTCCCATCTACCTGCCACAATAATGGGCTAGCTACCATAATCATCACCTTTTATAGATGAGAGCTCGAGCATTTAAATGGTTTGTCAAGGTCACGCAGTCAGGAGGTAACAGCGGTCGCATTAGAGCCAAAATTCAAATCCAGCTGGTCTTGCTTCAAAGGCCTCTTTGAACCAGAACATTGTTCAGATGCTTTAAATGTTGATATCTATTTCTTCTATCAATTTGGTCCATATTATGGGTTAATATCATAACAGGTATTCTCACTCTACAGCTTTAATAATCAGCTTGGATGTTGAAAAACTTTTTAAAGTACATTTACAGTGATTTTTAAATGCACTTTCTATCAGGAAAAATGGAACAAAGTGATTCTTTATGTGACCCTTCCACCTTTTTGCACTGCAGTCTAACCAGCGGATAATCTAGATTGATCCTTTACTTTTGTAATAAGTTACATATTTCAAACCAAGATAACTATGTAAAGTCTTCTGATAACTTTTTATGGATATGTTTCTTTATTGAGTTCATTTGTGTTATTTATTCTGTCAATCAAATTATTTACTTTCCATTACACTTAGCTTTCTAATGACAATATCCTTGAAGTAATAGGATAATGCAGGTGTTTTTGAGCTGTAAATGCCAGTATGTGCAGTGAGAAAAGACTTGGGCAGTAGTTACCTTTGTGGGCATTAGTCTCCTCCTACAATAGAGGCTTAAATACTACTTCCTCTGTAAAAATTGTTTTGTATGTAACGTATCTATTCATACATTAGTAATATAGTATATAACTAAGAAATGTTTTTGATTCCTACATAAGAAGACATAAAGGACTTTTGAGTTTTCATTGTCTGAAAGATAAGGTATACTACCTCGAGGATTTCTTTGTGTTTGACATAATAGAGATCATTCTACCACTGAGCAGGATGTAGTATATTATTTTTTTTAACTTTTTTATTGTTAATTTCTGGGGTACATAATCATTGTATAGACAACTATTTTAAATTGCACATGAACTTTAGGGCCACCCTATGTATATATGGTACATGTGACGTTTTGATAAAGTCAAACAATGTGTATAAATCAAATGGGAGTAATTATGTATTCATTACCTCAACCATCTACCATTTCTTTGTGTTAGAAACATTGCAGTTCCACTCTTCTAATTATTTTAAAGTATACCCTAAATTACTGCTGAGCATAGTCACTTTGTTGTTCATCCAATGTTGTTCATTCAATCTAACTATCTGTTTTTCCACCTGTTAACCATTTTCCCTTTATCTTCCCATCCCTGACTCTCTTCCCAGTCTCTGGCAAAGATCATCCTGTACTCGTTCATGATATTTAGCTACCACATATGAGTGGGAACATGTGAGATTTGCCCTGGGTGGCATTTCTAGACCCACTTGGGGCCGGCAAGTAACCTGATGCCCTGAGGAGAAAGAAAGACCTAGTCCCAGCAGGTTGCACCTTCTGCTGATCTTTTTCTTTTTATTTGAGTTTCTTTGTTTCTCTGTTGGGTTTCTCCATTCCTTCTCTGTGTTGCCTTAAAGCTCATTGAGCTTCTTGAAAGGAGCTATTTTGAATTCTTTATCTGAAAGGTCACAAATCTCCATCACATCAGCATTGATCACTGGGACCCTATTTAGTTCATTTGCTGAGTCAGGTCTTCCTGAGCGTTCTTGATTTCTGTGGATGTTCATTTGGTGTTTGGGCATTGAAGTCTTAGGTATGGTCTAGGCTTATTTAAACCTGTCCTTCTTGAGAAGTCTTTCCAAACAGTCAAAGGGACTTGACTGTTGTGATCTGTACCTTTCATCCTTACAGCAACCTCAGCACTGGTGGTGCCCCAGCTCAGTAATTCTTTGACTCTTGCAGACTCCTGGTGGCACCACTAGGTGGACTGAGGTAAGATTCAGAATTCCCTGGACTACTAGGTAGAGTCTTTCACCTTTCCTCACTCTCTGTGCCCAGCTGCTGGACTTAGGGAAAGGCAAACCTGGGTATTTGCCCATGACCACTGCGGCTGGGGCTGCACCAGGTCACACCTGAAGCCAGCCCAGTCTCACCTCACGCCCCTGGTGACTGTTGCCGGGCTACCTGTGACGTTTACTCAAAACCCAAGGGCTCTTTAGTCAGCAGGTGGTAAATCCCGCCAGAACTAGGACTTTCTCTTCACAAGAGCAGCTTCCTTCTAGGCCAGGGTGAGTCTCATGGTTCCATCCAGGAACTAGTGCCTGGAATCAGGGCCTTCAGGAGTTGCTTGGTACTTTGATTCAGTATGGCTGAGCTTGCACCCTAGTTGCAAAACAAAGACCTCTGAACTCTTTCCTTTCCCTTGCCCAAGTAGAATAAAACTCCCTCTCTGGCTTAGATGCCACCACTGGGTGGGGTGCACCCCATCTCCACTGGCACTAAGTCAGCACAGACGCAAGAATTGCCCCAGATCTGCAGCCCCCGTGGCCTGACTGCCTTATGAATTTATTTCAGGCCCCAAACTGCTTTTTGCCAGCCAGCAGGGCTAGCTGGAACTCAGCTTTTGGAGTGGAGGATTCCCATGGCTGGGCTGGTCTAAAGGCTCCCACTTTGGCATTAGCAGACTTCTGCCTTGTGCCACATTCCCCTGTAACAGGGCAGGGGAAGTGAAGCCTCACAGTCACCTCGCTCTCCCTCCCCTGGGTGCACAGATTCTGTCCCCTGGGCTGGTGCAGAGCTGCCGGAGGGGTGAGGAGGGGTGGCATGGGTAATCCTAGACTGTCTTTTCTGAACTTTTCAGTGCCCCTTTCCTTGATATAATGTTAAAACCAGGAACTGTGATCACTGACCTTGTTCTTATGAAGTTGCTTCCTTGCATGAACAGTTATCGAATTTGGTGTTCCTGCAGAGGGACAATCTCTGGAGGTTTCTATGTGGCCATCTTGTTGCAACCCCTCTCCCATGACACAGTATTTTATAAGCTTGAATTTATAGAGCATTCACAATTTTATTAGATAGTCTTCAAATGTCTAAGAAATCACCATTTTAAGTATTTGAGTTGACTAGATGAAGCCAGAATGTATTAGTATTTCCTTTTATTTGCAAAATAAGAACCTTATAAAATAAAAATATTGTTAAGGAATTCTTTACACAATCGAAAATACTAGAAAATTGTGACACCGTTGAAAGAAACAGAAAGAGACCTTATAAAGATCCTGAAGTAGACCAGGGTCTGCAAATTGCTGCTTTATTTCTGATGATGTCATGTCCTGATAAACGTATTATAAATAGAAAATTCCATAAGTCAAAAATGTAATTAATATACCTAATCTCACAAAGATCATAGCTTAGCCTGGCCTACCTGAAACACACTCAGAATACATATTAGCTGACAGTCATTCAAAATCAATTGGCAACACAGTCAGCACAGAGTATCAGTTGTTTACTCTTATGATCTCAGGATTGACTGGACAGAGAGAGACATAGATGGTTATACCTGAAAACTGAACACAGGCAAATCTATCACATAAGATTACTGTCCTCAGAATAATAAGGGAGAAGGTGTTTTGCAAGGTAGTAGGGAAATTCACAGCAGTACGATGTGTAGAGATGAGTTTGGAAAATATTTCCAACTCTGTATCATGGAACACACAGCTCATCAGTGACTGGGCACTGACCCCTGTCCCTACTCAGCCCCTTTCCAATTTCCTTTCTTGTACATTCTATATTTCAGTCTTCCTTTGCTTGCCAAATTGGTCTGTCATGCTTCTCATCATTACCAAGATGTGGCAACTACCCAACTGTGTTTAGTTTTCTATTATTTGTCAACCTTCTCATTAGACTTAATCTTAAATTCAGAGTACAAATTATGTTATCCTCTCCTTCCTGACACAGTGACTGCCACAAAGTAAGTGCTGATTAATGAGAGATAGTGTCTTAGAATCTGTATGAAATTTTAGCAAAGTTCGCATGATGAAATGATTACTCAGATGAGGAGGTGAAGGAGGACAGACAAAGGTTGGGGGATCAGATGAAGCCTAGTTGCTGAAAGTATCATTCGTGATATGCTTCAACTGATAGAGGGTGCACTGATGGGATAAAATGCTAGAAAATGGACTTGACATAAAAGATTACACAAAGAGAAATAATCAGGAGAGTCGTGTAAGAAACAATTACACAAATTGTTATTTAGCCTCTACCAAAGACAAAGTGAGAAGAAAAAAAGCCAAAACCAGACTCCAGAACATCCTAGAGTTAAAGTTAAGATTTATTTTGTAGGCAAGGTAGTAATTGTATTCGCATATTGTGTAAGCATAAATGAATAAACGATGAAGAATTACACTCATTTTTTTTAATTTGAAAGCAGGATAATTAAAATAGCACCTAACAGAATACCTTGCATATGGTAGAAACCTAATGTGTTTTTGTTAAACAATGAATGAATTATTGAGCTACATTTTAGGAAAATAAGTTTTGCAGAACTTTGCAATATTCAGTGTAAGGAGGGAAGTTAAGAGACAATTATTATCAACAGCCAAGCTGGGTTCTTTCTTTGTCCTAAAGAATCTAAATGGACTGAAAATTTTAATAATTAGCATGCCTCAGTTCCCATCAACACAGGACATTACAAACTAAATGTCTGAAGCCCTAATCCCCAATGTTATCATGTTATACAGTGGAGCCTCGGCTGGTAGTTACATGAAGTCATGAAGACGTAGCCCCCGTGATGGGATTAGTATACTGGTAAGAGACACCATAGTTTCCTCTTTTCACCCTTAGGATAAAATGAGAAAATGGGAATTGGAAAGTCAGTAGGCCCTCACCAGAAACCATGCTGGTTCCTGATCCTACACTGGCCAGCCTCTGTGAGAAAATAAATGTGTTGTTTGAGCCACCCAGGCTACGGTACTTTGCTATAGCATCTTGCTGTGGTCGGAATATTTGTGTCCCTTAAAATTTCATATGTTGGAACCTAATACCAAATGGAATAGTATTGAGAGGTGAGGGCCTGTGGGGAAATGATACAGTGATGAAACCCAACCTCATGAGAGAGATCATTGCCTTTGTAAGAGGCTACAGGGAGCACTCCTCCCTTCTGCTATGTGAGGGCGCAGCAACCAGTCACCTTCTCCAGAGCAGAAAGTGAGCCCCCACCAGGCACATCATGGAATCCCCAGCCTCTACAACTGTGAGCAGGACATTTCCCTTGCTTGTAATTTACCCTAAGGCATCTTTTGTTGCAGCCTAAATGGACCGAGGCACAAGGCTCAGTCAATATAAAGGCATGTCGCTGGGCTTGCAGAAATGAGGAACGGGTGCTAGACCGCAGACACCCTGCCCTGTCCGGACCATAAAATCTGTATCGTATCTGAATAGAAATGCCTTTAATGGACTCACTCCAGTTTCATCCTTTTGGATATGCAGTGCTTCCAAATAAAAGGAATAAAGTTACTACATACTGTTTCAATTTTCCTTAGCTTCACAGAAACTGCTCTCTTCAATAGAATTTATGTACAACTTCAGTATAATGATTGTGTAAGTCTGTGTGACTGAATTTGCGATATAGCCTTCTAAATCCTACATTGTTTTCAATCTCTTGCTATCGTTGTTGCCTTTCATAACATTATTAAGTTAATTATTCTAAAATATAATTTTTATTTCATAACCTCCCTTGGCCAACAAAGTAAAATAACTCATTACCATCTAGTCAGTAAAACCTTATTTTAGCATTATAAGATGACTTATTTATTTACCCAGTTTTATCCTCTTCCTTCACTTGTATGGCTGTTAACATCATTGTTATGTATGTTACATTTCACTCAGAGAGCAAGTTATAATTCACATCCTTGATCCTTCTTCCCTATGCAATAGGTGGGTCAAGGATCCTATATTTTCAGCCATCAAAAGAGCTGACCCTGTCAACAGGTGATCTCTAGGACACAATTTGAGAAGTATGAGTCAAGGTTCTCCTTTAAAGGGTTTTTTGTTTGTTTATGTTCTTTTGTTTTTAATCCTGAAACATAATATTACCAGGGAAATTCCACAAGTAAAGAAATTACTCAAGGCCAGGTAGAGGCCCATGGTCACAATCCTTGAGAAACTAAGATCTCTTGAGGTCAGGAGTTTGTAACCAACCTGAGCAAGAAGCAAGACCTGTCTATGAAAAAGCAGTGGGGCATAGTGGCATGTGCCTATAATCCCAACTACGTGAGAGGCTAAGGCAGGAGAATTGCTTGAGCCCAGAAGTTTGGGGTTGTGGTGAGTTATGATGATGGCATTGTACTCTACCCAGGATGACAGAGCAAGAACTTGTCTCAAAAATAAACAAATAAAAGTAAAAAACAAAAAGAAATCTACCCAAGATAATAAAACTGAAAATAGAATAACATATAATTTTAACAAAATTATAAATAAAAATGTTTAAGCATATAAAAATAATGTGCCATTGAAGTTGTCTTAATTCCATCTTCACCAAATTTTTGTATATAAACTTCAGTAATCACATATCCACTCTAAATGTTAGTCTTAGGGTTAACTTGAAGAGTTAATAAAGAGTCTGCCTGCAGCTTATGGTTTTAGAGAGGATCACCTGAAAAAATATATATGTTATAAAGATTGCAATTTACAATAAAATTGTTTTTGTACTATGCTATACTGGTCTTTTAAACCATAAAGACCTTCCAAATAGATGAAGTCCAGGTTATAAATTTCTAAGACAAGGACTACTTCTTGTTCAAATACATATTACTATATAGAAATACGTCATTAGTGGATCCACCTCCATGTTTACAAACATGGAAAGAAATTTTGGAAAACTTAATAGCTATAAATATTTTGGTAATTTTAAGTATTAGGAAGAGTTATAATATCAGGCAATAATTATGCATCTACTTGAACATTTAACCTTAGTTTCCTACACTGAATTTTCATTAGAAAGATGCCTGTTTATCTGGCAAAACAGACTATATACTTTGGAGCAATCTGCTAAATATGTCAGAAAATCACTTAGAATACACAGATTTAATTTGTTCTTGGATAATTTTATTTCCAATAACAATAAAATCAGTGAGACTAGACCTAGAAATGAGAATGCCTTCCATTTAAAACAAAATGTTTAAGATAGTCAAATATCCTCTCCAACTAGATGTTGCTGTAACTTTAGAAATCAAAATACAATGCCTGGAAAATTTAATAGAGTCTTGTAATGCTGTTAGTATGAAACCAGAAATAGTGGTAATTTATTGTACGAGAGTCAGTTGTAAAACTTACAATGCATTACTGGGCAAGTCAGTATAAAATGAAAAAAGTAGCTTAAAATAATCAACTATTCCTCCTGAAATTAATTTTAAAGTATAATTACTTTATCCGTGTGATTTTTATATTTAAATTGGTATGTTATCTCGCCATGAATAAAATAATCTATGTAATAAATATTTATACATAATTGCAAATAAAGAACGCCATGATAATTTCAAATTTAATTTCTACTTATGAAATTATTTGCAAGCATATTTTTATTGTTTAGACAACATGTATTCATGCATTCACGGCATGATATATGTATATACTCTGAGCCAAGTATCATGCTTGAGGGTAGCAATAGTAACATATGTCCCTTTTGTTTGAGAAGCTAAATAGGGAAGAATAAATGCTGAAAATGCTACTATAGTAATAAAATATTTAACATGGACAATATCAATTACTATAAATATTGGCAACATTTTATATATTTTAATATCCTTGAAATGGCATTCTTAATTTACCTCCTGTTTTGCATCCTCAAAGTCTTGTCCTTAGTGTTTATATTCTCCCAACCCCACTATCATGGGCGATAAGCAGAAGTGAAATGGTGAAGCCCCAGGCACTAACAGGAATGTGTTTTATGATGCTGCACAGCAATCGTCATGCACCTAGAATATCCAAGTAACAAAATGACAAGCAATGCTAAGATTATAAACTACATTTCTACATTAGGTAAGGAAAAACAGATTTGTGAACATAAACTAAAATTATTTTAAACTATTTAAATTAAACTACTTAATCTTAAAACAAAGCTACACAGTTACAAGAATTATTCACCCACATAATATTTATTTCATCAAAAGGAATAATCCATATAATGCCTCTGTACTATAAGTTCTTTGGAGCAAACCATATAAATGTCATAAATGCCCTCCTAAGTCTTAAATATTTATAAAAGATTTTGTCCCTCAGCATTTTATGAGATGTTATAATTAAATGGTACTGTGATAGTTCACAGTAATTAAAGAGAAATGAATAAAACAGAATGCACTGAATCCCTTAGCTAGAAAATATAATAATGTAACCAAAACACATGTATCCACACAATCATATTCTGAGATTTAAAATATATATATATAAAACAATGTAAAATAATCTTAGGGACTAAAACCACAATGACTGGAACAAAATTGCCATCGACTTTAAAAATTACAAACCACACAGAGTTGTTTTCCTGTGACCTAAAGGTGGCTTATGTTTGATTAAACACTGGCGATATCTTCCCCACCACTGGTACCTCTGAATAGCTGTGTAGACTTCGTGTGCATGGAGAAGCAGATTACTGAGAGTAAGTGTGATATGACGATGATCTGGCCAAAGGTAAAACAAAAGAAAGAAAATGGGAAATTGGACTTCCTTACTAAGGTCAAACTGTTCTGATGAACATGGATTCTCTGTGCCTGCAGGAAAGCTCATCTTCCTGCTTCCTCAGAGTCAGTCATTTGAGCCCAGTGAGGACAGAGGCACACAGTACCTCTTTGGCTGTCAAACCATTCTATGCCGAATTTGATTCTTGATCTGATAACATGCCAATTGTGTGTTCAAATCTCTAAAACTCCTAGTGCCCAAACTTGTTCATCTGGAGGAAGAGGATGTGGTACCTTGCATTTGGAAGAAGTCTTTTACCAGCCTGCGGAACCCACTCGTGACCCTGTGTCTTTTCCTGAGCCAAGGGAAAGTTCATGGGAATTTCAGGGGTATCATTTTCAAACCAGAAGAGCAGTCTGCGTTGCTTTGTCTCTTTGCCACAATGTCTGGCCAAGTCCTTAAGGAGATGACATGGCAGATAGATCCTCAGCAATCCCCTCGGATACACAGTACAAGGGAGAAACCTTTTATCATAAGCCAGTGACATATGCCAGTTGTCTGTTAACTGGCTGCAGGTTAACCTGGATTACCCTGCCCAAGATGGGGGTACTTACTAGTGCTGAGATCAAACCCCTGTAAAAGCAAGGAGTGAAGAACTGATATCTAAAAGGAGAAACTATGGAAAATCAGTTCATGGAAAATCCTATTTTTGAATGATTATAATATATTGTTTCCATGGAATTAAGCACTGCATTTGTAAATTTTCCTTGTTCATCTCTGTTTCTCCTAAAATTTGTTGCTTATTCTTTTCTCATTATATATTTTCCATCTTTTATAGGTAAGAAATGCCAAGTGCTTTTTAGAAAAGGCATAAATGGCAAAACCATTCCAAAAATTCCCCATCCTGTTTTAACGTTGTTAAAGCTATTTTTAAAATATGAGAATGAATGTGATACTTTATACAGCCAAGAAATGTGATAGTCACTAAAGAATTGAAAGTGATTTGCTATTTCCATTGAAGACATTAAAATCATAGGTATTAACCAGATTAAATCTTCTATAGATTCTTTATAGAGTTTAATAGGGGTAAAGAGAATAATTATTGAAGAAATAGAACTATTTATAAAAAACATACTAGACATCAAAATCACTTAAATAATATATGTAAATTTTATCTGTTACTTAAAACTATAACTGGTATCCATTGCCCATATTAATAACCAAGTGGATTTGAGGTAAAGACTCTAACCCAAAATATTGGTACCACACAGATTCCCAATGCTTCTTAAACAGAATACAAAATCTTAACAGAATAGAATGACAAATAGTAGCCAGTGCCTCAGATTTCACAGAAATCAGGTAAAGAACATTTTCTATACCAGTAATTAGAAAGCCATATGTTTAAAAATAACTTTGAAGAATAGATATGCTCAAGTATCTTTATGAATCTCCAACTCCATAATTCGTCCAATATTTCAAATAAAGTCTTGCTAACCTAATTGTTACATTTGCTTCCAAATGGTAATGGGTGACTCATTGGATTTCCCAAATACTGCCCCTCATCTATGCCTGACTTCAGGGATAAAGGAGAGATGAAAAACCTGTTACAGAAACAGAAATTCCACCTGGCTTGGAATTGTAGGAGCAAGTTTCTTACCAGAGCTTGAATGAAATGCCAAACTGGAAATCGCAGAGGTGAGCAGGGAGCTGAGGTCAGAATGTCAGGGAAGGAAATGCAGAGAGTTTGTAAGCAAGAGGCATCGCAAATCAGAGTGTAAGAGAAACAAACTCAACTTAGAGAATTAGAGTCAAGTGAAGAAAAAGCAGAGCGCAGGGTGGGAGACCAACTGAAACTAGTTTTTACCTTCCCACTTTGGATAAAACAGAAGAAAGAAAACTCTGTGTTAAGATAAACAAGTGTGAAGATTTCATCATTCCAGGGATCTGCCTCCCCTAGCTGCATCAGAAGACACTTTCTGTGTCTGATCTATCTCATCTTTTACTATCCTTTTTACTTTGTCCTTTTAAATTATTGTAAATAAACTCACCTTTTTCTTCCCCTAATATTCTTGTCCAAATGTAGCCTCGCCTTGAGGAGACAGCAAGCCATTTTCCCCAATGCTTTCCTCGGGAAGATCTGCTACCTTGGCTTCAGTAAGTGTTAGGTAATTAGGGCCACTACTTACCAATGACTATCCCCAAACACCAACTCCTGCATTTACTTCTGTCTGTGGTCACAATAGTTTCAAATAAGGTATTTTGTATTGGATGTGATTAAAAGTGGGATGAGTTGGAAGAGAAAATGCAGAATGTTTTTGGATCCTTTACCAAGTGTATTTTACCCCATGTAGGAGATTATATTTATTGAAAGGCATCATTTCAGCTGAGGAATAAAGGATGAAGAAGAGTTGCTAGGTGAGTGAAAAAGAAGGAAAAATATAGTAGGGGGAAGAGCAGTGTTCTCCAGCATCTTTCTTGTCCAACGCTACTGAAAATAAGTATAAAACAAAAGATTTTCAACTGCTGAAGGACAGCCACTCAACGTGAAGGAAAGACACCAAACCTAACAAATTGTTTAGGAAAAACCTTTTAACATGAAAAGTAAGGAGCAATATTAACAGAGAAAGTGGGTAACAAAGAGAAATCAGAGACCAGGCCAAGAAGAGAAAACTGAAAAGCTCTGACAATAATGTAGCATTGATTAATACCCTTAGAGAGACAGGATGCTAAAATTATTTTTAAAATGAAAAGGAAAGTATTCTATGAAAGGAAGCAGTCTGCAGGGGGGAAACTGTATATTTGGAAGGCATAATAGGAAATATAAAGGCTCGCAGTGATGTACAAGTCCTAAACACTGGAAACCATAAATTTATTAAGTTACATGGAAAGGAGGAATTAAGGTTGCAGATGGAATCGAAATTACTACAAAATTGATCTTAAAACAGGGGAGAGTATTCTGGATTATCCAGGTGAGCCCAATGGAATCACAAGGGTTCTTAAATGCAGAAGAGGAATTGCAAGGCTAAACAATGTGAAAATGAGTCCAGCAGCCATTGCTGGCTTTTTGTGTGTGTGTAATTTATTTGTTTATTTCAAATTAATATGAGGGTATATATTTTTAGGTTATATTGTTCTCACTTCCAGAGTGAGGTTCCAGTTGTAAAAGAGCGGGTTATCCGCCCTTACTATGTGCACATCAGGTGAGATCCCACCTCACGCCCTCCCTCCTTCTGCCAATCATCCTCCCTCCCCTCCTCCCTCGAAACCAATATATCTGAAACCAATATATAAACAATTACATGCTCATATAAACATTGCTGGCTTTCAAGATGGAAAGAAGTCATGAACCAACGAATGCAGGAAGCCTCCAGAAGGTGAAACATGAGAGAAAACAGTTTCTTCCCCACAGCTTCTAGAAAAGAGCATAGCCCCACTAAGAGAACTTGACTGTAGCCACACGATCCCCATTGAAGACTTTCAGCCTCCAGAACAAGTTAATCTGTCTGTGTTATTTTAAGCTACAGTTAGTGGTAATTTTAACAACAGCAATAGGGAAATTATATACAAGGTAAATTTGAGGAAATATTCTAGGGTCCCCATGCAGTGGCTCACGCCTGTAATCCTAGCACTCCGGGAAGCCAAGGCAGGTGGATTGCTTGAGCTCAGGAGTTGAAGACCAGCCTGAGCAGGAGCTGATGAGAGACACTACTCTACTGAAAATAGAAAAGCTAGTAGGCATTGTGGTGGGGGCCCTCTAGTCCCAGCTACTTGGGAGGCTAACTCAAAAGGATCACTTGAGCCCAAGAGTTTGGGGTTGCTGTGAGCTATGATGACACCACAGCACTTTACCCAAGACAACAGAGTGAGATTCTGTCCAAAACAAATCAATAAATAAACAAACAAAAAATGTAACCAAATAAATAAAAATGGAGAAAAGAGAAGAACATTAGAAGATTAGTTTAAGAGGACTAATATCCAAAGAATAGAAAATGTAAAAGAATAGGAAAGAAAGGGAAAGAAATAGTTAGAAATATCATGCAAAAACATTTCTTAGGTTAAAATACATGGCTTTCGTATCAAGAGGACTCAACAGTCATAACCACCTAGATATGTGCGATGGATGAAACACTGGCCAGGGTGATCTGTAAAGGTCAAAATTTGTCAGGAGAAAAGCTGATACATCTGTTTCAAGACCAAAAATCAAGTGTGTCCTGGTATTTCTTAACCTTATTTATATTTATAAACCAAGCAAAGATCTAGCCCCTGGGGAAATGCCCAGAAGGATCGGACAGCTGTTCTGTCTGCACCGATGAACTGATTTATAACAGCAGTTTACTATTATATCTCAAGGATCTCCAAGGCTGCTTCTTAAGACTAATAAATAATTATAGAGTGAAAAATAAAAGCATTCTCTAAGATTAGTCAAATAAACAGTAGTGTTGCCGTATAAGCACTATTACATTACAATTAAAAAAAGATTCACGTCTACAAAGAAACAACTTGTAAAATATTTTTATAAAACACAGCCACAGAGCAAGATACTTATTACAGAACAAGATATTGAATCTTTGAATAAAAATTGAGTAGAGGTGTTGAAGAGATATGAACATATTTGTAAATTTTTCTATCTGGGAAGATTGATAAGGAACTGCTCAAATTTGTTTTCTCTGGGAAGTGCACACAGGGAAATAGAGGTAAGAGATAAGGAGATTTCCATTTTCATATATAGCCTTTTTTGTCCATCTGTTACCTTTTCATCAAGAAATAAAAAAGTTTAATGTGCCCTCCAATTTTTTGAAGGAAGGAGGAACTAAGAGTCAACAATCAGACAATAAAAGGGTGGCACCTGTGGCTCAGTGAGTAGGGCATCAGCCCCATATGCCAAGGGTGGAGGGTTCAAACCCGGCCCTGATCAAACTCCAAGAAAAAAATAGCTGGGTGTTATGGCAGGCACCTGTAGTCCCAGCTACTGGGGAGGCTGAGGCGAGAGAATCGCCTAAGCCCAGGAGTTGGAGGTTGCTGTGAGCTGTGATGCCACAGTGCTCTACTGAGAGCAAGAAAATGAGACTCTGTCTCAAAAAAAAAAAATCAGGCAATAAAAGAATTAAAAATTGTCCAGTGGACGTCATGACATGGACATCAGCAATGACCATAGCAAGAATATATTTATTGGAGTCAAAGAAGCGTAAAGACTGGAGTAGACAGGGCAGTGATTGAGCGGTGGGGACAGAGACAGTGAAGACAGGAGAGTTTTGTCAAGATGTTTTATGGCATAGAATAGGAAAAGGTAGTTTGGTAGGGGCAGTAAGTTCAGGATAGCTTTGGAGAAGTAAAAGAGAAGAGTTTGTTTTAAAATAGAAATATCTGAGGGAAAAAATGGAAAAGGAAATTACCAAAGATACAAAAAGAAGTACAGAAGCCTCAGTCCTTAGAGGCTCAGTAAAGCGCTCTAAGAGAAAAAATGATATATGAGGGATGCCACAGGGGTGAGGATACGACATTGAAACAGGAGGAGAACTGTTACAGCCACGAAGGACAATGTGGCTCTATGTCCGGAGCGTGCTGGGGGCAGGAAGAGGTAACATGAAAGGACAGAGGAGAGGGAGAAATGGTCACCAAGATCACAGGGCCTGTGTGGTCGCATCAAGTAATGCTGGTACCTTAATGTCAGCATTCCACGAAAGGCAGGAAATATACCACGGCCATGTGTTGAAATAAAAGGCGAGTCCCTGAGACACAGGTTAGTGAGCCACGGAAGCTGAGAAGCTAGACTGCTCTGGGTGTCCCAGGGGTAACGGAATAAAGGGACAGGGAACTGATCAGTGTGGCAATGTGGTGAAGTTAATGAAGCTTGCAGTTCAGACCATCTCACCTACTGTCAAACCAAGAGAGAGAAAACAGCAAATGCCTTCAATTACGTGTGTGTGGCGGGTCGAACACAGGACTTGGCACAGAGACGACGCCCAGCAAATGGTGCTTATTACTACGAGAGTCTAAATGTAATTAAATGATAGAGTGTGTTCCCAAGACTGTTCTTCTTGTACTTACTTACAGCTTAGATTTAAAAGCTCATAATGACTAGGATATTTCTTTTGTTTAGGCTAAAAAAGAAAAGGGAACTGAAGAAAAAAAAATCCTCACCTTCAGTTTTAAAGCTGTTTCCCTTGCTCAGGGCTCATCTCTCAGGTCAAAAGCTCATTGCCTTGATCACAGAACTGAGACTCAACAGTTAGTGATTACTTCTGATGGTTTGTGTTTGTTTCATTTTGTCCTTTTGAGATGGACTCTTATTCGGTTGTACAGGCTGAAGTACAGGGGTGACATCAGAGCTCACTGCCACCCGGAACTCCTGGGCTCCAGTGACCCTCCCACCTCAGCCTTCCTAATATCTGGGGACAACATGTGTGCAGATGTGTTCTGCAAACTTCTAATTTGCTAACCTAATTTGTTTGTTTGTTTTTAAGCCTGGAGTTGTCAGTGTGTTGCCCAGGCTGGTCTCAAACTCCTAGCCTCCTGTCCCAGCCTCCCAAAGTTCTAGGGTAATGAGTGTAACCCACCATGATCCCCCTATTTTTAAGCCATCACTCAAGCAAAGTAGCTGGGTCTTAGGTCTGCATCTAGCACCAAATGGGGGCGTCATCCATCCTTTAAATATAAGTCTTTCTGAAAGGAGAGTCTTAAAGCCAAAGCTGTTCATGGGAAATTAAATTTTCTGGGCCTAACACTGAAATTTTAAGAAGATAATTCAGCTTTTAACAAGTCATGAGAGAATTTTGGAAACAAACTCTCTACATTTTAAGCAGCTGGGAAATGACTGAAGACATAAAATTTTAATGATGTTGATAACTTTAGGCATATACTCCAGTTAATGGTAATTTTTTAGAAGGGAGAAACAATGAATTATGGTGATTTTTTTTTTATTTATACTAATCTATCTTTGATGTACTCAATATATTTTCTACATCCAAGTCCACAGATATGAAAACTTGTTAAGAGGCTATGGCTGCAGGTATAAAAATAAAAGTAAATGTATTTGAAAGTGTGAAAAGTGGAATCAATAGATGTAGTACTGAATGGATGTGAGAAGTGAAGGTGGAAGAAGAAAATAGAATTGTGCCTTGATGTCCAGGTACTGAAGCAGGAATTGCTAATGCCCAGTGTCCATTGTATGACATTAGAACCACCTGTGCCACTGGGCTGCGGCCTGCACGGAGTGATGGGTGCATTCTCCAGCTTCCTTTAAAGCTTGCTGTGGGCATGAGACTAAGTTTGGAGCTGTAAGTGGCAGCTTCCTGGAAATGTTGTGAATGTCTTCATTGGAGCCATTGTGGTTTTTCTTTTTCTTCTGTCTGGTCTCTGCTGTGAGGATGTGGTAACTACACCAGCTTTCAGTGACAATGCTAAGCAGGGCAACAGAGGAATCATCCCAAAGAAAATGATCTCTAAAAATGCATGGAACTGTCACATAAGTCTGAAATCACTGACTTCTGGTCTCTTTACCTAAACAGAATAAAATCTAGAATGGTTAGAAAACTTCAGCCTGGGTTTTCTGCCACATTCATCATCGGAACCAGTGTAGCCATTGCTATTTATATTAATACCACCCAGTGTAAAAAAAAATAAAAAAATACCATAAGAAATTTGTCAGGGAAAGAACAAGACTTCAATTGTGCGTGTATGGAACTTGCTGATGAAACATTCAAACAGAGAAAGCAGTGAGATGAGAACCAAGATGAAGGCGGAGACTAGAGGGCAAACGTTAACAATCTGATACAGAAATAAAAGCCGGAAGGAGTCTTACAAATAGTGGCTGGAAAGCCAGGGGACTTTGACATCACGAGAACCCAGGGGAACTTGTTTCAAGAAGTACTAAGCGGTCAGCAGAGACAGATGTTCAAATGTCAAGGAAGGTGAACACTGAAGCCTTCCTCTTGAATTAAAGGACAACAAGGTCATTGGTAGCCTGGGTGATAGCAGTTTCCATAAGGAAGAGAGAAGGCCGATTGCAGGTGGGCTCAGGTCTAAACTGCATGTGGAGTCAGGCAGCAGAGGACTGACCCCGGCCTCCATCCCTCTATAGCCAAAGTACAAAATTATCTTCCAGTTAATCTTTTGTAGTTCAGTAGAATCTTGTTCATTTGCTTACATCTTGGAAGTAACTTTGTAGCCCCACAGATTTCTGGCCAAATCCTCTCTATCCCTCAATCCTCACTAGCATTTCCACCGCTCTGTTCAGCAGCTACTTAAATTCAATCTATTCTCTTAAAATGCCTCCAACCCCTAAATCTGCAAGGCCATCTATTACTTCTTAAAGCAGGGTTCTCAGCCTGGGCACCACTGGCATGTTGGCCTGAATAATTCTTTTCATGCAGCATCTGTGAAGCAGGTTCTCTGTGTACCAGTTACGACTTGTTTGAAACTCGTCAGATGAAACACCACAAACGCAAGTGACGTGACGCAGGTTTATCACTTAGCAGACAGGCAGCAGGGGACAAGAGAAGCTCAGGTTTCACTGTGGGCCAGTCTCCTAAGGCCTAGGGCAGGTGGAGTGTGAACTGCGCCTGTCCTGTCACATCTGCAGCACAGCTGAGTGACCCTAGAGAGCAATCTGTCCTGAGTTTCATTCCCTCGGGGCCACACCATGTGCCAGGATAAGGCACTAAATCACATACTGTTTCTGGTGGAAACTGGAACAGTTCAGCCTGTACCAACCAGCTTCCCTTTATCTCACGATATTGCATTCCCAGAACATTCTATACTTATTCTCGAAAATTATATGTTGAAAAGAAAATATTGGGCTGGTCCAAGACCACCCATAGAACTGCCCTGCAAGGGTTGTGTTGCGTATTATAGGAGGCTGGGCTGTATCCCTGGACTCTACACACTGATGTCAGTGTTAGTGCCCCCATCAGATGGGAAAGCCAGAAGCATCTCCAAACTTTGCCAAATATTTATAGCTATTAGGGAGGCAAGAACTTCTCTCGTCTCCCTTCCTCCTAACTGCAGACTCATTATCTCTCACAGGTTTATCTAGACACTGGAATGATAGCACTCCAGTCATTTTAAAAACTAACATTTACATATTTGTGTCTTTTATCTTCTCCTCTGTCTGGACCAGCTCCCCTGCAGCCTGGACACAGATTGGTTCACCCTGATAAAAAAGCATCTGTATTCGGAATCTAATTTAGCAATAGCCCTTTCCTTCACCCTCTCCTAAATGGTAATTTTTGTAACTCTCTGTCTTCACCTCATTCCTCGCTTTCTGACCACCCAACCCCTGCACACCGACCATGCTACACCACATGCCGGGTTTCCGTTCCTGGCTTGGCTTCTCAAACCTTTCTTTTGCCCTTCTCTTCTTTCTACATACAATGCTTTTCCTTTTTAATCACCTACCTCACCCTGATGCAATCCACAAAATCTTCCTGGCCCACGTATTGTAAACTAGGATCTTTGCTAGACTAGCACTTTCAGACGCCCTGGGTTGACTCCCGTCACTCTATGAACCACACTCTGATACTTCCATCTGACCCGTCCTTCTATTTTCACAGGTGTGAGCTCCTTAAGGGCAAGGTCAGTGTCTCTTTATCCCATTGTGCGTAGTCTTTTGAATCCAAAGTGAACATGAATCAGGCGGTATTATCACATTTGAGCAGTTTTTCTTCCTTTCCCTTAGTTTCACTGTACTGTGTTGAGACACAGTGAATGGCGGCTGTTAGGAATTTCATTTACACCTCAGTGTCCTGCAAATAGACCGTCTTCAGCTCCATTTGAGTTCACTCATTTTTTTATATCAATTTATCTGCTCATCAGGAGAGATGAAAGTAATGGAAATAACTCGTTCTGTTGAGGGATTGGTTAATAACTCCTTCTACGGAACCAAGCTGCTAAATCATTGATTGATGGCCTGAGCGGAAATGGTTTCCTTGCCTCTTTTAATGAAGCTTAACCACAGTTCCAAAAAGACTTTTCAAGACCTCTTCCTGAACACTTTTTACATAAAGTTAATACAAAATAATGGATGAAACTTGATTTTACCTCACTACCAAATGTCTTAAATAGCTCACTGGAATTTTTGTTAAGATTATACTAAATGAAAGAAAAATTATAACAGCATCAAAGAAGCTTAGAACTACAAAACAGTATGCACGGTCCTCTGATTGGGTGGAAACAAAAGGATCATTCAGAAAATAAGTGAAACAAGGAGGTGGTTTTTTGAAAATATAAATAAAATAACCTTTGGCCAGACTAACTAGAAATAGAAAAGTAAAATCTCTAGTAACTTCAATCAGAAATGATAAAGGGGAAATAACAACTGATGCCAGAGAGATACAAGAAATCATCTCTGAATACTACCGGAAACTCTATGCCCAGAAATTTGACAATCTGAAGGAAATGGATCAATATTTGGAATCACACCCTTTCCCTAGACTTAGCCCAGATGAAATAGATCTCCTGAACAGACCAATTTTAAGCACTGAGATCAAAGAAACAATAAATAAAAAATTCCAACCCCAAAATGCCCTGGCCCGGATGCCTTCACACCAGAATTTTATTAAACCTTCAAAGAAGAGCTTATTCCCATACTGCAGAAATTATTCCCAAAAAAATTGAGGAGGAAAGAATCTTCCCCAACATGTTCTATGAAGCAAACATCACCCTGATATCAAAACCAGGAAAAGACCCAACTAAAAAGGAGAACTTTAGACCAACTTCACCAATGAATATAGACGCAAAATTTTTTCAACAAAATACTAGCCAATAGATTATAGCTTATCATCAAAAAAGTCATACACTATGATCAAGTAGGTTTCATCCCAGGGACACAAGGCTGGTTTAATATACGTAAATCCATAAATGTTATTCACCAGATCAACAGAAGCAAAAACAAAGCCAATATAATCCTCTCAATAGACGCAGAAAAAACATTTGATAAAATCCAGCATCCTTTTCTAACAATCCAGCAAACTCTTCTTAACACTGAAGAGTTTAGGTATAGGTGGCACATTTCTTAAATTGATTGAAGCTATCTATGACAAACCCACACCTAATATTTTACTGAATGGAGTTAAACTGAAAGCTTTTCCACTTTGAACTGGAACCAGACAAGGATGTTATCTGTTACCATTACTATACAAAATAGTGCTGGAAGTTCTAGTAGATACAATTAGGCAACACAAGAAAATAAAGGGCATCCAAATGGGAGGAGAGGAGGTCAAACTCTCCCTCTTTGCTGATGATGTGATCTTATATAGAGAACCCCAAGAGTTTTGATAACTCTTGGAAGTTATCAAAAAATACAGTAATGTTTCAGGATATAAAATCAATGTCCACAAGTCAGTTGCCTTTGTATACACCAACAATAGCCAAGATGAGAGGCTAATTAAGGACACAACTTCCTTCACTATAGCCCCAAAGAAAATGTAATACTTAGAAATATACCTAAGAAAACAAGTGAAGGACTTGTATAAAGAAAATTATGACACCCTAAGGAAGGAAATAGCAGAAGACTTTGCTAATGAATGGAAGAACATACCATGCTCATGGCTGGAAGAATCAACATTGTTAAAATGTCTATACTTCCCAGAGCAGTCTACTGATTCAATACCATCCTTATTAAAATACCAACATCCTATTCTCAAGACTTGGAAAAAAAGATTCTGCATTTTGTATGGAACCAGAAAAAACTCCGTATAGCTAAGATAGTTCTTGGTAATAAAAACAAAGCTGAGAGCATCACCATACCAGATTCTAGGCTGTATTACAAGGCCATAGTGGTCAAGACAGTATGGTACTGTCACAAAAAAAATGAGACATAGACATTTGGAATTGAGAAGAAAACCAGGAAATGAAACCAACAACTTACAACCACCTAATCTTCGATAAAATAAACAAGAATGTACACTGGGGGAAAGACTCCCTATTCAATAAATGGTGCTGGGAGAACTGGATATCCACATGTAAAAGACTGAAACTGGTCCTACACCTTTCTCCACTCACAAAAATTGATTCAAGATGGATAAAAGACTTACGTTTAAGGAACAAAATGATAAAAATCCTCAAAGAAAGCATAGGAATAACAGTGGACGATTTCAGACTGGGGAACGACTTCATGAAGAAGATTGCCATGGCAATTGCAACAACAACAAACATAAACAAATGAGATTTAATTAAACTAAAAAGCTTCTGTACAGCTAAGGAGGCAACAACCAAAGCAAATAGACAACCTAGCCAATGGGAAAGGATATTTGCATATTTTGAATCAGACAATAGCTTAATAACTAGGATCTATAGATAAATTAATCCACATGAAAAAAGTCAACAATACCATACATCAATGGGGAAGAGAGATGAACAGAACCTTCTCTAAAGAAGACAGATGAATGGCTAGCAAATATATGAGAAAGTGCTTACCATCCCTAATTATTATAGAAATGAAAATTAAAACCACCCTGAGGTATCATCTAACCTGAGTGAGAATGGCCCACATCACAAAATCTCAAATCTGCGGATGCTGGCACAGATGTGGAGAGAAAGAAACACTTTTACACTGCTGGTGGAACTGCAAATTAATACAATTTTTTGGAAGGAAGTATAGAGAACCCTAAAAGAACTCAACCTAAACTTCCCATTTGATCCTGCAATCCCATTACTGAACATCTATCTAGAATGAAAAAAAAAAACCCTTTTATCATCAAGACACTTGTACGCTCGATTTGCAATCACTAAAATGTGGAAATGTCTAAATGCCCCTCAACTCAGTAATGGATTGGCAAGCTGTGGTATATGTGTACTATGGAATACTATTCAGCAATTTAAAAAATGGAGATTTTGCAGCATTTGTATTAACCTGGATGGAGGTGAAACACATTGTTCTTAGTGAAGCTCACAGGAATGGAGAAGTATGAATCCTATGTATTACATTTTGATATAAGGACAATTAATGACAGTTAAGGACATGGTTGGGGGTGGGGGAAGCGGAGAGCAGACAGAGGGAGAAGAAGGGAGGGAGTGAGGGAAAGGAAAGAAAAAAAAAGAAAATAGTGACTAATTCTCACATAAATTGGATTTAATTTTGACAATAGGACATTATTTGAACAATCATTTTTAATTCAACTTGTTAATATGTTTTTTAGAATATTGCATCCCCATTTATAAGTGACATATGTTTGTAATTTCCTTTTATAATAATATATTTTTTCCAATTTTAATATCAGCTATATCCAGATGAAGTAGGATGAATTTGAAGTATTTTTTCTTTTCCAAATGTCTATAAGATTTGGCATGATCTGTTTTTTGAAATTATCTTCTATTTTTATTTGTAAATATTAGTTGTCTATTTTTTGAGACTTTGAAAAAAAAAAGAAAGAAGTTAACTGATGACTCCATACTGAACTTCAGAGTCAAAGCATTGTATGATCGACATACTCTTATCTGACAATGTGAATGTTACCTTTTTTGCATCATCATTATTATTCTTATTATTATTGCTCAATATTTTGTTGCAGCAATCATCTGATTTCTTTTCCAAATGTATTTATCTTCATTTGTTCTTTATGAGGTTTTTGTTTCTAGTCCTTATCTTAAACATTGTTATGTTATTAAATTTTAAGCCTTTTTAATTTTGTGAAGGCAAAAAGTGGAAATCAAATAAACACATTTATATGTATAGAGAACATAAAAAATAAAATAAAATAAATTGTAATTAGGAATATAAATACCAATTACTAGTATAAGAACATATAATTTTAGCAAGATCATGTAAAAAGTTCACTAGAATTTTGGTCATTTAAGGTTTTTTCCCACAAGTTTTGATTTCTAATAGATTAATGTAGACAAACTGAGATCTTTTATTAAGCACATAATGCAAATGGCCAAACTAAAAACTTTGAGAATTTGCTGCCACCATGAAAGATACTAGTGGCTACCTTTACATCTAAAGAAGTGCAGCTTCTGTATTTTATTTATCCTTTGTGGTTCTTTACTTCACAATTATCATAATTGTAGAAATAGTTTTATAGGAATAATAGAGTTAGAAATGTTCTTTCTGGATTTCATCATCTTTTATCTGAAAGGTCTATCATTACTTTACCTCCACTGGAAAGTTTCAGATGCAGTATTTGTGAAGGAATTTCTTAGTACCATTCCTACAGCCTTCTGTACTTTAACTATGATTGTATTGATTTCTATGTATATCACTTCAAGAATGTAAATTTCACTGGGGATAGGGTCCTTGTCAGTTTGGCTCATTTAAGAAACATTTATTGAGCACGTGACAATCATCATAGGAACATAAATTTGAATAAGACGCTCTTTTCTCTTCCTTCCCCGTGTGTCTCTCTTTTCTACTCCTTCCCCTGTGTGTCTCGTCTCTCTCTCTCGCTCTCTCTCTCTCTCCTCCTCCTTAATGCTGCTCTGCAGCTTCTCCCACTAATAAAGACCTTTCCTACAAAAAAAAAAAAAATTTGAATAACACAACTTCTTGATGGTCTAGCTGAGGAGAAAAATAAGAAAGCTGATAATGACAACAATACCAAGAGACATACAGATAAGAGTGGTGTTTCCAAAATATAAATCCAGTTATGTCAGAAATCTGATGGGCCAGTATTATAACTTTGTTCAGGGGCTAGAGTAGATGTCACAGACACAGTGGCATTTAGCATGAAACTTGAAGATAGATATCCATGAGGAAAGGGGTTTTGAAGTAAACAGTACTAGTGCAGGTGCTAAATCATAAAAACTCTGGTATGCCTAATGACCAGCAGAAATTTAATGTGCTCAATGTACAGAGTGTGCATGTTAGAGAGTTTGCCCTTTATCCGGAAGCCACTGAAGAATTTTTTTTCTGTGACTAAATCAGTTTTCCTTGGTATAAGGACCAATCTTGTGGTCAGCGTGTAATCACTGAGACACATGAGGTCGGTCAGATTGAGGTAGGTTTTTTGGTCACAGGTATTAGAAAACTAATCTAAGTTTATAGCATGAAGATAATGGGTCAGCTCATAGCTAGTGATGAGGTGGAATTCCCACATGGGTGAAGCAGAGACTTGGCTCCCTGTCTCTCTTTGTCCTTGTTCTGACTTTCCTCTCAAGTTGACTTTTCCTTATGTTGGTTCCTCTCATGGTGCAAAATAGCTGATATCAGTAACCAGAATTATATTCTTGCTTTTTGGCATGTGAGAAGTATCTTGTTCTAGCTGCTGCCTGGAGCTGGGAGTCTTGTTGTCTTCCACTATGCTGGGGAACATTTGGTTTCCAAAGGAAATTCACACATTTTGTAAAAGAAAAGGCAGCGAGGTTTGGTGGGAGAGAAGGAAGAATGGCTATTGAGAAGGCAACCAGAAAATGTATAGAAGATAAGATTGTCTTGTATCGCCTAAGTGATAAAAGACAAGGACTTGAATTTATATATATCAAGTAGAAACAAGAAGTAGTAGACACTTTGAGAAAGTATTGACTGATTCAATTTGAAAGGTGTCAAAGGGAGGAATGAAGAATGACTGCAAGTTTTGTGGTTTGGGTAGATGGAAACTAGTGGCATAAACCAAGGTAGAGAAAACAGAAAGAGGATTACATCTAGAAAATGGAGAAAGGGGTATGATAATGGGTAATGAGTTATGAAGAATATATTTTTAGTGTGCTTGTGTAAATCTAGATCAACATGTATAATAATTAATACAATGAATGTGGATTTTTGCACACAGATCTTAACTGAAGCCAAAGATGTGGGTAAAAGCAGAGATTAATGGTAATTTAAACAAAGGTTGTAAATGAGAAGAATAGGGATATATTTGTTAAGTTAACTAGAAAAGGGCAAAATACAGAAACCTCATAACATCAAAATTAAGAGCAACAGAGCAAGATTAAAAATGGCACATGACAGTGAGAAGGAAGTACAGTTGAGACAGAATCAGTAGAATATAAATAATTTTAATGCAGAGGAGTGAGAATGGCCCCCTTTATAGAGTCAGAAAAACAGTCACTTCTATATTACATAATACATATGTTATTATAAAGTATGTGTAGGACAAAGATGAGTTAATTTAGATAGAATATAAGGAGAGACCTCTCTGAGGAGGACATATTTTACCTGAGACCTAATGAAAGAAAATAAGGAGACATTATAAAATTGGGAGAAAAATTTTCTAGGCAGTAAGAATGGCAAGCAAATTCGAGCTTGAAATGTGGACAGAGTAGCAGGAAGGCCAATATGGCTGGAGCAAGGTTGGAAATACTACTTTTGTTTGTTTGTTTTTTTGATATAGAGTTTCACTATGTCACCTTGGTAGAGTGCCATGACATCACCACTCACAACAATCTCCAACTCTTAGGTTTAAGTGATTCTTTTACCTCAGCCTCCCAAGTAGTTGGGACTACAGGTGCCTGCCGCAATACTCAGCTATTTTTTTGTTGTCGCAGTTGTCATTGTTGTTTTTAGCAGGCCAGGACCAGCCTTGGTGTATGTGGTCAGCACTCTAACCACTGAGCTATGGTCGCCAAGCCAAGAAACACTTCTTGATAGAAAGGCACAGATCAGAACAAAGACATATTTACAGATTGTGGAATATAGACAGTAAGTTTGAGCAGAAAAGTGTCAATGTCTAATTTTCATTGTTTAAAGAATTTCCAGATCTGTACCTGGAGGTATGTCTACAAGGAGCAAGGAAGAAGAATAGAAATTGGGTAGCCACTTATAGCAGGAATCCAGGTAAGGATGATAGTGAGATGGTCTAGGTCCTAGGTTGTTTGTGGTAAAGAGGGAAAAACATCTGCATTCAGAATCTATTATGAAAGTGGCAAAGTTAAAACACTTGCTCATGTGGAGAGAAAGGGAGTGCAGGTTCCTTGTAGGTGTTTACCTAGATATAAGCCACTGAGATGGAAGCTTGTTGGAAGAGAGAGGAGATGAACATGTCTCCTTTGGCCAAGTTGAATCTTCTATGTTTTGTAAACACCAAAATGGATCTATTGGGTAGGCAGTGTAATAACATTAATATAAATGTGCAAATGAAGGGCAAGTTTGGGGCTATTGACAGAAGAACATTAATGAAGCCATGGAAGAAGTGAGAGTGGTTAGAAAAGAGAAGAGGCACACAGGCTGTGATTTGAAGAAGCCATATTTAAAGTTCTGGAAAATAAAAGAGAGTGAGAATGAGTCTTTTTTTGTGGTAGGAGGAAAATTATGGCACTGTGTTGCCAAGTGGAGAGAATGATTCAAATGTTAGGAGCATCTATTTCAAATGATGCCAAAAATTGAAAATTGATAAGAACTTAAAACCATGTATTAAATTCTAAGAATTTAGCAAGAAAATTTCAGTGGTTTCTTGGGGGATAAGAGGTAAGATGGAGAAGCTGCTGAAAAAGTGGGAATTAAGAAGTGGGAGATATGAGCAGAAATCTTTTTTTGATAACTTATTCATTAGAGGAGAACATAAAAATGGCTGATATTGTTAAAAAATGCTATGACGTCAAAGGAGAACCTTAAAAAAAAAAAAAGCACAAAAGAGAGCAGAGCATGCTTGTACATGAATGGGACTTTTCTTGTGGAGATAAATTGATGATGCAACTTCAAGGTCTTTGAGTCAGTCCCAAGCAGAGAGTTTGGCTTAGTTGTTGGTTTAATTGTTGGGATCATTCATCCCTTTAAAGATGAAAGGAAAAGGTATATGGACATATATTAAGATTTTTTTAAATTTATTTTTTATTAAGTCATTTGTACATAGATCATACATACATTTATGCCATTATGGGATTCGTTTTGTTGATTATTTGTACAAATTGGAGTCCTTATATGCTACAATCAACATAGCTTTCACCTCATTTACCCAGTTACAGCATTAAGACATTTGTGTTCCACACCTGATAGATCCAACTTATACTTGCAATATGCTCCATAGATGTGGTCCCCCTACTTACCCTCCCTCTATCAACCCATCCCCCCTTCCCTTCTCCCTCCCCTTTCCTCTTTCATCCTAGGCTATATTTGTGTTTCATTTTTCTTATGCAGGTATGAGTGATTATAAATTAGTTTCACAGTAGTACTGAGTACATTGAATATATTTTTTTCCATTCCTGAGATACTTTACTAGGAAGAATATTGTGGTGCCTGTGGCTCAAAGGAGTAGGGCACTAACCTCCATATGCCAGAGGGTTCAAACCCAGCCCCAGCCAAAAACTGCAAAAAAAAAAAAATTTTGGTAGAGACAGGGTCTTATACTCTGGCTTACTGTGACTCATGCTGGTTTCAAACTTCCAAGCTCAGGAAATCCACCCACCTGGCCTCCCACAGCACGGGGACTATAGGCGTGAGCCATCACGCCTGGCCATATATTAAGATTTTTAATGGCAGAATGATTAAATTGTATGTATCATGAGACTACCTCTGTTCCCCCTTCCTTCCTCAGGGGTAGCAAAATCAAGGTCATTGATTGAGACTAAAGAATTGATTCAGAAGATAATGGATTCAGTAGTCGAAGATGATAGCATTGAAATTTCCATTGAAATTTAAAACTGTTCACAATTATAGAGTTTGAAAAGATGTCAAGAGAAGAGTTAGAAATATGGCTGATATAAGACAAATTAAAAAAACATAACATAGGATAGTTATCATTAATGTCCTCATTAGAATGCTTAATGATCACCATACATACCCCTTGCTTTCTTCTTTATGTTTTCTCATATTTCTGTGCTTTCCCAGCTCTTTGAATCATCATTTCTAGTAGAGCATTAACAACAAAATGTAAGCGCCTATAAATATCAAATAATTTTATTTTCAAGAGAAATTTCTGGAGAAATATTTATCTGGGGAGATGACGGCCAGAGAATAGTGACCGCTAGACAAATTTGTGAATTTAATTTTTCCATGCCAACATTGTCTTCTTTAAAAGTATGTAATCAAATGTTGTTTGTATCCCTTTCTCATTGTAGAGTTTCAATAAGAAAAAAGGAATGAGTAGCCAACAGTCCCCTGTGATTAAGTCATTGCATTGCGAGAAATCTGGATATACTTTATTGTAAGAACACTTTTGTTCACTACACAATGCCTTTTTGATTAACTCCCCCAGGAAACTGGAGCTTTAACAATTGCTCATGTAGATTCTGTCCACTTGTAGCATAACAATTTAGCTCTTCACATGCTTTGCTTTTGAAGATGTGGTACTTAATGAATGAAAAAGTTAAATCTAAGACTTCTGGTGAACACAAGGAAAGCAATAGAATCCCCAAGCTTGGTATAATCCAAGCTGATTGCTGCTCAGTTTTCAAAGGCATATTGGTACCCTGAAAAGTATCATTAAATCTACATGAGAATTTGTGGCTCTCACTGTTTACATTCTAAGCTCAGAGATTTATGTAATATAAGTTCAAAGTGTTTTAATGGTTATGAAGTTACCACTGTCATTCATTTAGTTTGGTACCACTAAGTATATTAAAGCTAATGAGTATTCAGATCCTCATTAAAAGGCAAGAAAAAGAGCTCTTGTCTTTCTGCTACAGAGCTTTTCAATAAGGAGTCGTAGCCTTGAATTACCAGCTCACAAGGTTTTTCCAGTCTCTAACTCATACTTGAGCATCATGTCACAGCATAGTACATTCTAAGTAAAATTTCGAATGTGAAGAATAAATGGCTGTCTGTTGTCATATTCATAGCTGTATAGAGAAACCCTCATTGCATTCAGATTTGGACCCCCTAAGAAACAATATGTCCATTTCCTATCCAGACTTTTTGTCAGAAGGTTTTCTCCTTTTTGCAAGGTCTTTAGAGCACAGAGATATAGGACACACCAAGTATCACTGAGTTTTTGTAAATTTTAACAAAAGAAAATAGGATAAGAGAATGAGAAGTTTTAGGTTTTTGAAGGCCATGATAAAGACACTATCCCTAATTTACACCCCTCTCTCCCGCCAGCACTCTCGTTAGTCTTCTATTTGTAGGGTGCCTCTAGAGTCCATTTAAAAGTCGTGTTGGAGAAGCATGAATCTCATGTACTCAAGTTTGATATGAGGACAATTAGTGACAATTATTGACAAGGTGGGGGTGAGGGAAGGGGAGAGCATAGAGAGAAAGAATGAGGAAGGGGTGGGGAAAAGAAGAGCAGAGAGAAGGAGCGAGGGGGATGGGGTCTTGGTGTGTGCCACACCTTTTGGGGGCAAAACACGATTGTAAAAGGGACTTTACCCAACAAATGCAATCAGT